>JASKUP010000293.1:0-93342 GCA_030448955.1 Trichopoda pennipes
ACACTAACATATACTAAAATAGACAAAAATATACTAAACTACACTAAAATATACTAGAATACACTAATATATACTAAAATATACTAATATTTACTAAAATACACTAAAATATACTAAAATACACTAAAATATACTAAAATACACTAAAACATACTAAAATACACTAAAATACAGCTAAAATATACTAAAATACACTAATATATACTAGAATATACTAAAATACACTAAAAATATACTAAACTACACTAAAATATACTAAAATACACTAAAATATACTAGAATACACTAAAATATACTAAAATACACTAAAATATACTAGAATACACTAAAATATACTAAGATACACTAAAATATACTAAAATACACTAAAATATACTAAAATACACTAAAATACAATACAATATACTTTAATACACTAAAATATACTAATTTACAAAAAAATATACTAAAATACACTACAATATACTAAAATACACTAAAATGTACTAAAATACACTAATATATACTAGAATATACTAAAATACACTAAAATATACTAAAATACACTAAAATATACTAAAATACAATAAAATATACTAGAATACACTAAAATATACTAAAATACACTAAAATATACTAGAATACACTAAAATATACTAAAATACACTAAAATATACTAAAATACACAAGAATATACTAAAAGACACTAAAATACAATACAATATACTTTAATACACTAAAATATACTAATATACAAAAAAATATACTAAAATACACTACAATATACTAAAATACACTAAAATATACTAAGATATACTAAAATACACTAAAATATACTAAACTACACTAAAAAATACTAAAAAATATTAGAATACACTAAATATACTAGAATACACTAAAATATACTAAAATACACTAAAATACACGAAAATATACTAGAATTCACTAAAGTATACTAAAATACACTAAAATATACTAAACTACACTAAAATATACTAAAATACACTAAAATATACTAGACTACACTGAAATATACTAAATACACTAAAATATACTAAAATACACTAAAATATACTAGAAAACACTAAAAAATACTAATATACACTAAATATACTAGAATACACTAAAAATACTACTAAAATACACTAAAATATACTAAAATACACTAAAATACACTAAAATATACTAGAATACACTAATATATAATAAAATATAGTAATATATACTAAAATACACTAAAATATACTAGAATATACTAAAATACACTAAAATATACTAAAATGCACTATTGTATATTTTAGCGTACAAAAATACACTAAAATATACTAAAATACACTAAAATATACTAAAATACACTAAAATATACTAGAATACACTAAAATATACTAAGATACACTAAAATATACTAGAATACACTAAAATATACTAAGATACACTAAAATATACTAAAACACAAAAATATACTAAAAGACACTAAAATACAATACAATATACTTTAATACACTAAAATATACTAATTACAAAAAAATATACTAAAATACACTACAATATACTAAAATACACTAAAATACACTAAAATGTACTAAAATACACTAAAATATACCAAAATACACTAAAATACACTAAAATATACTAAAATACACTAAGATATACTAGAATATACTAAAATACACTAAAATATACTAAAATACACTAAAATATACTAGAATACACTAAAATACACTAAAATACACTAAAATATACTAGAATACACTAAAATATACTAAAATACACAAAAATATACTAAAATACACTAAAATATACTAGAATACACTAATATATAATAAAATATAGTAATATATACTAAAATACACTAAATTATACCAGAATGCACTAAAATACACTAAAATATACTAGAATACACTGAAATATACTGAAATACACAAAAATATACTAAAATACACTAAAATATACTAGAATACATTAAAGTACACTAACATATACTAGAATACACTAAAATATACTAAAATACACTAAAATATACTAAAATACACTAAAATATACTAAAATACACTAAAATATACTAGAATATACAAAAATACACTAAAATATACTAAAATACACTAAAATATACTAGAATACACTAAAATACACTAAAATACACTAAAATATACTAGAATACACTAAAATATACTAAAATACACTAAAATATACTAGAATTCATTAAAGTACACTAAAATACACTAAACTATACTAAAATACTCTAAAATATACTAGAATACCCTAAAATATACTAAAATACAATAAAACATACAAAAATACACTAAAATATACTAGAAAACACTAAAAAATACTAATATACACTAAAATATACTAGAATACACTAAAATATACTAAAATACACTAAAATATACCAAAATACACTAACATACAGTAAAATACACTAAAATATACTAGAATACACTAACAAATAATAAAATATACTAATATATACTAAAATACACTAAAATATACTAGAATACACTAAAATACACTAGAATTACTAAGATATACTAAAATACACTAAAATATACTAAAAAACACTAATATATACTAGAATATACTAAAATACACTAAAATATACTAAAACACACTAAAATATACTAGAATACACTAAAATACACTAAAATACACTAAAATATACTAGAATACACTAAAATATACTAAAATACACAAAAATATACTAAAGTACACTAAAATATACTAAAATACACTAAAATATAACCAAAATACACTAACATACAGTAAAATACACTAAAATATACTAGAATACACTAACATATAATAAAATATACTAATATATACTAAAATACACTAAAATATACTAGAATACACTAAAATACACTAGAATTTACTAAGATATACTAAAATACACTAAAATATACTAAAAAACACTAATATATACTAGAATATACTAAAATACACTAAAATATACTAAAATACACTAAAATACACTAAAATACACTAAAATATACTAGAATACACTAAAATATACTAAAATACACTAAAATATACTAAAATACACTAAAATATACTAGAATACACTAAAATACACTAAGATACACTAAAATATACTAGAATACACTAAAATATACTAAGATACACTAAAATATACTAAAACACAAAAATATACTAAAAGACACTAAAATACAATACAATATACTTTAATACACTAAAATATACTAATTTACAAAAAAATATACTAAAATACACTACAATATACTAAAATACACTAAAATACACTAAAATGTACTAAAATACACTAAATTATACTAGAATGCACTAAAATACACTAAAATATACTAGAATACACTAAAATATACTGAAATACACAAAAATATACTAAAATACACTAAAATATACTAGAATACATTAAAGTACACTAAAATATACTAGAATACACTAAACTATACTAAAACACACTAAAATATACTAAAATACACTAATATATATACTAAAATACACTAAAATATACTAAAATACACTAAAATATACTAGAATACACTAAAATATACTAAAATACACTAAAATACAATAAAATGTTCTAGAATTCACTAGAATTCATTAAAAAATACTAAAATACACTAAAATATACTAAACTACACTAAAATATAGTAAAATACACTAAAATATACTAGAATATACTAAAACACACTAAAATATACTAAAATATACTAAAATATACTAGAATACATTAAAGTACACTAAAATATACTAAAATACACTAAAATATACTAAAATACACTAAAATGTACTAAAATACACTAAAATATACTAAAATACACTAAAATATACTAGAATATACTAAAATACACTAAAATATACTAAAATACACTAAAATATACTAGAATACACTAAAATATACTAAAATACACTAAAATATACTAGAATACATTAAAGTACACTAAAATATACTAGAATACACTAAACTATACTAAAACACACTAAAATATACTAAAATACACTAATATATATACTAAAATACACTAAAATATACTAAAATACACTAAAATATACTAGAATACACTAAAATATACTAAAATACACTAAAATACAATAAAATGTTCTAGAATTCACTAGAATTCATTAAAAAATACTAAAATACACTAAAATATACTAAACTACACTAAAATATAGTAAAATACACTAAAATATACTAGAATATACTAAAATACACTAAAATATACTAAAATATACTAAAATATACTAGAATACACTAAAATATACTAGAATACACTAAAATATACTAAGATATACTAAAATACACTAAAATATACTCAAATACACTAAAATATACTAAAACTAGTTGTACGACCCGGCTTCGCTCGGAAACTATAGCTTTAATCCCATTGGTTGATTTCTAATTGGTTTTGTCGAGTTGCAGGTGCCGTGGAAAAATGAGAAGTGAATAGGAGGGTCTTAACTTTTATCTTTTCGGTAGCAATTAATTGCAGGTGCCGTGGAAAAATGAGAAGTGAATAGGAGGGTCTTAACTTATTATTAGGCAATTAACTTAATTAAATAAAATCACTATTTCTGGAAGGGGTGTAGCATTTAGCGGGGTATAATATATATACAAACCTTCGCCGGTCTTTTACAAATATTTTGTGGGCTGGAAGTCGAAAATCTGTTGGGGCATTGAAGAGTTTACCCCTACCGACCAAACGTGTTTTTGATTTTTATATATATTAAGATATACTAAAATACACTAAAATATACTAAACTACACTAAAAAATACTGAAAAATATTAGAATACACTAAATATACTAGAATATACTAAAATACACTAAAATATACTAAAATACACTAAAATATACTAAAATACAATAAAATATACTAGCATACACTAAAATATACTAAAATACACTAAAATATACTAGAATACACTAAAATATACTAAAATACACTAAAATATACTAAAATACACAAGAATATACTAAAAGACACTAAAATACAATACAATATACTTTAATACACTAATTGCTAATTGCATCGCGTAAATGAATGTACTGCTTCGTACGTAATTTGGTTTGATTTAAATTTATAAAAAGGAGACGCTCCGCTTCTATTTTGGCATACATATCGACGCAAAATTGCTGAAACAATCGGCGAAATCGAAGCAAATAGTGTCCAACGTTTTGGCGAATCATTAAACGATACGCGTAAAAATTCATTGCACTGACATTCTTGGTAGTTTCCTCACCTAAAATGATATCAGTGACAGTAGTGTCATATTGAAATGAAAATTATTATGAAATCTATTCTCACCGGTCGATGGATTTATCATCTTGATGTTGATATAATATCCATCGTCTCCTTGCCAAAACATCAGTGGGTATTGCAATGCATCGTATGAACGATGTGTTTCGAATATTCGTTGCAATTGCCCCGAGTCCCGACGTGCGAGCACAATATCGCGTGATTCCCGGTTTTCGCCAACAATCACAACTGCAACCTCATCTATTGTTGGAGCGTTGAATTGGCGTTCGTGCGTTCCAGCAGGTCGTTTATCCGCTCTGATCACGACTTTATAGTCATCAGTTGGCATGCGATCCAACGCAGTTTTGAATAACTGGACCAATGCATAATGTTCATGAAGCAGCTGCTGCAAATCGAAAAGAATTCCTCTTCTCATTGCCGTATTGATTGTTTCACGCTGATCAAGTTGATGTTCCACATTGCCCATGAAGTAAATTTGAAGGAATTTATGTTGTGCGTCTTCAATTGGTAGCAATGATCAAATTCGATGGTGAATTTGGCCTTGGATCTTTAGAGGCAATGACGAAATTAGATTAAATATTTTTTTTTTCATCAAAAGAAAGTGATCGGTTAATTTATTACCTTGAATGTTGGATTGAATCCGCGTTCATGAATAATATCTGCTCCAAATGAAGTCATTTGAAAGCAACCGTTGTATTTCTGAGCGTTCGACAGAAAATGACGTGATTCTGGTGTTTCACGAGTAAGCAAAGAACGCAATGGCTCTGTTGGCAAGGGCAATGGTGGTAATTTAACCTTTCCACTGAGACAGCACAATCCAGGTGTTTCTCCAACGAACTTCAATGCACGGCAATGGCCGCACATAACCTCCATTGGGTGAATTTAAACGGAAGGATGCGAGCTGTAGTCAATTCTGCAATCGTAATGAAACGCTACTCACAAAATAAACATCTTTCTGGGCAACTTACCGTTTGAAAATAGAATTTAACATCAAAATAATCAATCAGAATGAAATGAAATGAATTTTCAAAGTATTCCACCTAAAAATTAATTGGAAAATCCTAAATGAACGTTTGGGTTGATTATCGATGAACACGCAATACCATTTACAATGTGCATTTCATTAAACTAAACTCACATCTATGAAATCACCTTTCGCTGGGAATTTTCACAGTAAATTGTTTCAAAATAATGTATTAAATCAAATTTAATTTAAATAAATAACGAAAGCTGATAAAAGCTGAAGAAAATTCCAATATTTATGTTACTAAAACTCCAGTCACATATGTCATTGCATCTGCCAAGTGTGCATACAACGCCATCTACTGGCAATAAAGCATTTACAATCATGTTTTTTTATGGGTTCTTGAGTTAAGATAGCGTTGTAAAAAAAATGTATGTGAAAATGAATTTTCTTCATAATTTTTTTTTGGGAAATTTTCCAAAATTTTCTTCAAAATATTGTATTAAATCAAATTTAATTTAAATAAATAAGGAAAGCTGATAAAAGCTGAAGAAAATTCCAATATTTATGTTACTAAAACTCCAGTCACATATGTCATTGCATTTGCCAAGTGTGCATACAACGCCATCTACTGGCAATATAGCATTTACAATCATGTTTTTTTATGGGTTCTTGAGTTAAGATAGCGTTGTAAAAAAAATGTATGTGAAAATGAATTTTCTTCATAATTTTTTTTTTTTTGGGAAATTTTCTTCAAAATATTGTATTAAATCAAATTTAATTTAAATAAATAAGGAAAGCTGATAAAAGCTGAAGAAAATTCCAATATTTATGTTACTAAAACTCCAGTCACATACGTCATTGCATCTGCCAAGTGTGCATACAACGCCATATACTGGCAATATAGCATTTACAATCATGTTTTTTTATGGGTTCTTGAGTTAAGATAGCGTTGTAAAAAAAATGTATGTGAAAATGAATTTTCTTCATAATTTTTTTTTTGGGAAATTTTCCAAAATTTTCTTATGGATTTTTCTTATTTGGCCGGAGACCTGTCCGAATTGGTGCTAATCACCGAAATCGGTCCAGGCATTCTCGAGTTATAAGCGTAGTAACTAACATCACTTTCTTTTATATATATAGATAACATTTTTATTTTATTACAACATAACCGTTAACAGTAGTGTTGACACAACCGTTAACAGTAGTGTCGACACAACCGTTAACAGTAGTGTCGACACAACCGTTAACAGTAGTGTCGGCACAACCGTTAAAAGTAGTAGTCGACACAACCGTTAACAGTAGTGTCGACACAACATTTAACAGTAGTGTTGGCACAACCGTTAACAGTAGTGTCGACATAACCGTTAACAGTAGTGTCGACACAACCGTTAACAGTAGTGTTGGCACAACCGTTAACAGTAGTGTTGGCAAAACCGTTAACAGTAGTGTTGGCACAACCGTTAACAGTAGTGTCGACACAACCGTTAACAGTAGTGTCGACACAACCGTTAACAGTAGTGTCGACACAACCGTTAACAGTAGTGTCGACACAACCGTTAACAGAAGTGTCGGCACAACATTTAACAGTAGTGTTGGCACAACCGTTAACAGTAGTGTCGACACAACCGTTAACAGTAGTGTTGACACAACCGTTAACAGTAGTAGTATTTATTTATTTTTATTTCTTTTTTATTTGATCGCTCAGCGAGGAGCAGTGAACAATGATTGATCATAAATTATTATAAGCTCAGCTGGGAGCTTAGAGGTGTTAACAAAGATTGATTAAGATTCCCAATTGCAGTCGTTTATATACTGACTGTGAGAAGAATTCTAATAGTCTACTACTTAATTTATTAATGTTAATTTTATACAAATGTTATTATAAATATTTTTGTCAACGCGAAAAGTGAAATGTGACCCATCCTAAGTTGCATTTAATTTGGGAATGTTTTCCAAAACAAATATATCACCTGAAACGCACAACAACAACACAAGCAAAGTCTATCCGCTGCATTTAAACTGAAGGTCGTTTAATCCTCGACAGCACAAAAACAGCGGACATGTATGCGCTGCTAGTGCATTGCATTTTTATTAATTTGATATCTTCTTTGCTTGTTTGTTTCTGATTGTTTGTGTGAACATTCATAATATGTATTAGGGTGGTCGCACTACAATGTCGCCACTACTGTTAACGGTTGTGTCAACACTACTGTTAACGGTTGTGTCGACACTACTGTTAACGAATGTGTCAACAGTACTGTTAACGGTTGTGTCGACACCACTGTTAACGGTTGTGTCAAGACTACTGTTAACGGTTGTGTCGACACTACTGTTAACGGTTATGCCGACACTACTGTTAACGGTTGTGTCGACACTAATGTTAACGGTTTTGTCGACACTACTGTTTACAGTTGTGTCAACACTACTGTTAATAGTTGTGTCGACACTACTGTCAATAGTTGTGTCGACAATACTGTTAACAGTTGTGTCGACACTACTGTTAACGAATGTGTCAACACCACTGTTAACGGTTGTGTCGACACTACTGTTAACGTTTGTGTCGACTACTACTGTTAACGGTTGTGTCGACAGTACTGTTAACGGTTGTGTCGACTACTACTGTTAACGGTTGTGTCGACACTACTGTTAACAGTTGTGTCGACTACCACTGTTAACGGTTGTGTCGACACTACTGTTAACGGTTGTGTGGACTACTACTGTTAACGGTTGTGTCGACACTACTGTTAACGGTTGTGTTGACACTACTGTTAACGGTTGTGTCGACACTACTATTAACGGTTGTGTCAACACTACTGTTAACGGTTGTTTCGACTACTACTGTTAACGGTTGTGTCGACTACTACTGTTAACGGTTGTGTCGACTACTACTGTTAACGGTTGTGTCGACTACTACTGTTAACGGTTGTGTCGACACTACTGTTAACGGTTGTGTCAACACTACTGTTAACGGTTGTGTCGACACTACTGTTAACGGTTGTGTCGACACTACTGTTAACGGTTGTGTCGACAGCACTGTTAAATGTTGTGCCAACACTACTGTTAACGGTTGTGTCGACACTACTGTTAACGGTTGTGTCGACTACTACTTTTAACGGTTGTGTCGACTACTACTGTTAACGGTTGTGTCGACACTACTGTTAACGTTTGTGTCGACTACTAATGTTAACGGTTGTTTCGACTACTACTGTTAACGGTTGTGTCGACTACTACTGTTAACGGTTGTGTCGACTACTACTATTAACGGTTGTGTCGACTACTACTGTTAACGGTTGTGTCGACACTACTGTTAACGGTTGTGCCAACACTACTGTTAAATGTTGTGCCAACACTACTGTTAACGGTTGTGTCGACACTACTGTTAACGGTTGTGTCGACACTACTGTTAACGACATACATTTTTTTACAACGCTATCTTAACTCAAGAACCCATAAAAAAACATGATTGTAAATGGTATATTGCCAGTAGATGGCGTTGTCTGCACACTTTGCAGATGCAATGACATATGTGACTGGAGCTTTAGTAACATAAATATTGGAATTTTCTTTAGCTTTTATCAGCTTTCCTTATTTATTTAAATTAAATTTGATTTAATACAATATTTTGAAGAAAATTTTGGAAAATTTCCCAAAAAAAAAATTATGAAGAAAATTCATTTTCACATACATTTTTTTTACAACGCTATCTTAACTCAAGAACCCATAAAAAAACATGATTGTAAATGCTATATTGCCAGTAGATGGCGTTGTATGCACACTTGGCAGATGCAATGACATATGTGACTGGAGTTTTAGTAACATAAATATTGGAATTTTCTTCAGCTTTTATCAGCTTTCCTTATTTATTTAAATTAAATTTGATTTAATACAATATTTTGAAGAAAATTTTGGAAAATTTCCCAAAAAAAAAATTATGAAGCAAATTCATTTTCACATAATTTTTTTTTACAACGCTATCTTAACTCAAGAACCCATAAAAAAACATGATTGTAAATGCTATATTGCCAGTAGATGGCATTGTATGCACACTTGGCAGATGCCATGACATATGTGACTGGAGTTTTAGTAACATAAATATTGGAATTTTCTTCAGCTTTTATCAGCTTTCCTTATTTATTTAAATTAAATTTGATTTAATACAATATTTTTAAGGAAATTTTGGAAAATTTCCCAAAAAAAAAATTATGAAGAAAATTCATTTTCACATACATTTTTTTTACAACGCTATCTTAACTCAAGTACCCATAAAAAAACATGATTGTAAATGCTATATTGCCAGTAGATGGCGTTGTATGCACACTTGGCAGATGCAATGACATATGTGACTGGAGTTTTAGTAACAAAAATATTGGAATTTTCTTCAGCTTTTATCAGCTTTCCTTATTTATTTAAATTAAATTTGATTTAATACAATATTTTGAAGAAAATTTTGGAAAATTTCCCAAAAAAAAAATTATGAAGAAAATTCATTTTCACATAAATTTTTTTTACAACGCTATCTTAACTCAAGAACCCATAAAAAACATGATTGTAAATGCTATATTGCCAGTAGATGGCGTTGTATGCACACTTGGCAGATGCAATGACATATGTTAGTAGTCAAAAAAGTCATGAAAAATGTGATTGAAGCAAAAATTTTAAAAGAAAAATATAAGCGCGATGTGTTGAAACCACGCATTCCTATGATTCCTCCAGATTTGCCGTTTGATTTTCAATGGCTTCAGTTCCCCATACCTGTTGCTTCTCAATGATCCCTTTTTTTGCACTTTCAGTTATATGTATCACGTTCACGTGCTTTGTTTTTCAATACCGCGAACCAAAATCGATCAAAAAATGTCGAAGAAATGACTTGCAAAGCAGTCACCGGCACGCTAGTAATGTAATAAAATAAAAAATGGTATTTCTTTTGTATTTTATTTATTTATTTTTATTTCTATTTTATTTGATCGCTCAGCGAGGAGCAGTGAACAATGATTGATCATAAATTATTATAAGCTCAGCTGGGAGCTTAGAGGTGTTAACAAAGATTGATTAAGATTCCCAATTGCAGTCGTTTATATACTGACTGTGAGAAGAATTCTAATAGTCTACTACTTAATTTATTAATGTTAATTTTATACAAATGTTATTATAAATATTTTTGTCAACGCGAAAAGTGAAATGGGACCCATCCTAAATTGCATTTAATTTAGGAATGTTTTCCAAAACAAATGTATCACCTGAAACGCACAACAACAACACAAGCAAAGTCTATCCGCTGCATTTAAACTGAAGGTCCTTTAATCGTCGACAGCACAAAAACAGCGGACATGTATGCGCTGCTAGTGCATTGCATTTTTATTAATTTGATATCTTCTTTGCTTGTTTGTTTCTGATTGTTTGTGTGAACATTCATAATATGTATTAGGGTGGTCCCACTACAATGTCGGCACTACTGTTAACGGTTGTGTCAACACTACTGTTAACGGTTGTGTTGACACTACTGTTAACGAATGTGTCAACAGTACTGTTAACGGTTGTGTCGACACCACTGTTAATGGTTGTGCCAACACTACTGTTAACGGTTGTGTCGACACTACTGTTAACGGTTGTGTCGACACTACTGTTAACGGTTGTGTCGACACTACTGTTAACGGTTGTGTCGACACTACTGTTAACGGTTATGCCGACACTACTGTTAACGGTTGTGTCGACACTACTGTTAACGGTTGTGTCGACTACTACTGTTAACGGTTGTCTCAACACTACTGTTAACAGTTGTGTCGACACTACTGTTAACGGTTGTGCCAACACTACTGTTAAATGTTGTGTCGACACTACTGTTAACGGTTGTGTCGACACTACTGTTAACGGTTGTGTAGACACTACTGTTAACGGTTGTGTCGACACTACTGTTAACGGTTGTGTCGAAACTACTGTTAACGGTTGTGTCGACACTACTGCTAACGGTTGTGTCGACACTACTGTTAACGATTGTGTCGACTACTACTGTTAGCGGTTGTGTAGACACTACTGTTAACGGTTGTGTCGACTACTACTGTTAACGGTTGTGTCAACACTACTGTTAACGGTTGTGTCGACACTACTGTTAACGGTTGTGTCAACACTACTGTTAACGGTTATGTTGTAATAAAATAAAAATGTTATAATGTAATAAAATAAAAAATGGTATTTCTTTTGTATTTTATTTATTTATTTTAATTTCTATTTTATTTGATCGCTCAGCGAGGAGCAGTGAACAATGATTGATCATAAATTATTATAAGCTCAGCTGGGAGCTTAGAGGTGTTAACAAAGATTGATTAAGATTCCCAATTGCAGTCGTTTATATACTGACTGTGAGAAGAATTCTAATAGTCTACTACTTAATTTATTAATGTTAATTTTATACAAATGTTATTATAAATTTTTTTTGTCAACGCGAAAAGTGAAATGGGACCCATCCTAAGTTGCATTTAATTTAGGAATGTTTTCCAAAACAAATGTATCACCTAAAACGCACAACAACAACCCAAGCAAAGTCTATCCGCTGCATTTAAACTGAAGGTCCTTTAATCGTCGACAGCACAAAAACAGCGGACATGTATGCGCTGCTAGTGCATTGCATTTTTATTAATTTGATATCTTCTTTGCTTGTTTGTTTCTGATTGTTTGTGTGAACATTCATAATATGTATTAGGGTGGTCCCACTACAATGTCGACACTACTGTTAACGGTTGTGTCAACACTACTGTTAACGGTTGTGTTGACACTACTGTTAACGAATGTGTCAACAGTACTGTTAACGGTTGTGTCGACACCACTGTTAACGGTTGTGTCAACACTACTGTTAACGGTTGTGTCGACACTACTGTTAACGGTTGTGTCGACACTACTGTTAACGGTTGTGTCGACACTACTGTTAACGGTTATGCCGACACTACTGTTAACGGTTGTGTCGACACTAATGTTAACGGTTTTGTCGACACTACTGTTTACAGTTATGTCGACTACTACTGTTAACGGTTGTGTCGACACTACTGTTAACGGTTGTGTCGACTACTACTGTTAACGGTTGTCTCAACACTACTGTTAACGGTTGTGTCGACACTACTGTTAACGGTTGTGCCAACACTACTGTTAAATGTTGTGTCGACACTACTGTTAACGGTTGTGTCGACACTACTGTTAACGGTTGTGTCGACTACTACTGTTAACGTCTGTGTCGACACTACTGTTAGCGGTTGTGTAGACACTACTGTTAACGGTTGTGTCGACTACTACTGTTAACGGTTGTGTCAACACTACTGTTAACGGATGTGTCGACACTACTGTTAACGGTTGTGTCAACACTACTGTTAACGGTTATGTTGTAATAAAATAAAAATGTTATAATGTAATAAAATAAAAAATGGTATATCTTTTGTATTTTATTTATTTATTTTAATTTCTATTTTATTTGATCGCTCAGCGAGGAGCAGTGAACAATGATTGATCATAAATTATTATAAGCTCAGCTGGGAGCTTAGAGGTGTTAACAAAGATTGAGTAAGATTCCCAATTGCAGTCGTTTATATACTGACTGTGAAAAGAATTCTAATAGTCTACTAATTAATTTATTAATGTTAATTTTATACAAATGTTATTATAAATATTTTTGTCAACGCGAAAAATGAAATGTGACCCATCCTAAGTTACATTTAATTTAGGAATGTTTTCCAAAACAAATGTATCACCTGAAACGCACAACAACAACACAAGCAAAGTCTATCCGCTGCATTTAAATTGAAGGTCGTTTAATCGTCGACAGCACAAAAACAGCGGACATGTATGCGCTGCTAGTGCATTGCATTTTTATTAATTTGATATCTTCTTTGCTTGTTTGTTTCTGATTGTTTGTGTGAACATTCATAATATGTATTAGGGTGGTCCCACTACAATGTCGACACTACTGTTAACGGTTGTGTCAACACGACTGTTAACGGTTGTGTCGACACTACTGTTAACGGTTGTGTCAACACGACTGTTAACGGTTGTGTCGACACTACTGTTAACGAATGTGTCGACACTACTGTTAACGGTTGTGTCGACACTACTGTTAACGGTTGTGCCAACACTACTGTTAAATGTTGTGCCAACACTACTGTCAAATATTGTGTCGACACTACTGTTAACGGTTGTGTCGACACTACTGTTAACGGTTGTGTCGACTACTACTTTTAACGGTTGTGTCGACACTACTGTTAACGATTGTGTCGACACTACTGTTAACGATTGTGTCGACACTACTGTTAACGGTTGTGTCGACACTACTGTTAGCGGTTGTGTCGACTACTACTGTTAACGGCTGTGTCGACACTACTGTTAACGGTTGCGTCGACACTACTGTTATCGGTTGTGTCAACACTACTGTCAACGGTTGTGTCGACGCTACTGTTAACGGTTGTGTCGACACTACTGTTAACGGTTGTGTCGACACTACTGTTAACGGTTGTGTCGACACTACTGTTAACGGTTGTGTCGACACTACTGTTAACGGTTGTGCCAACACTAGTGTTAACGAATGTGTCAACACTACTGTTAACGGTTGTGTCGACACTACTGTTACCGGTTGTGTCGACACTACTGTTAACGGTTGTGTCGACACTACTGTTAACGGTTGTGTCGACTACTACTTTTAACGGTTGTGTCGACTACTACTTTTAACGGTTGTGTCGACACTACTGTTAACGGTTGTGTCGACTACTACTGTTATCGGTTGTGTCGACACTACTGTTAACGGTTGTGTCGACACTACTGTTAACGGTTGTGTCAACACTACTGTTAACGGTTATGTTGTAATAAAATAAAAATGTTATAATGTAATAAAATAAAAAATGGTATTTCTTTTGTATTTTATTTATTTATTTTAATTTCTATTTTATTTGATCGCTCAGCGAGGAGCAGTGATCAATGATTGATCATAAATTATTATAAGCTCAGCTGGGAGCTTAGAGGTGTTAACAAAGATTGATTAAGATTCCCAATTGCAGTCGTTTATATACTGACTGTGAGAAGAATTCTAATAGTCTACTACTTAATTTATTAATGTTAATTTTATACAAATGTTATTTTAAATATTTTTGTCAACGCGAAAAGTGAAATGTGACCCATCCTAAGTTGCATTTAATTTAGGAATGTTTTCCAAAACAAATCTATCATCTGAAACGCACAACAACAACACAAGCAAAGTCTATCCGCTGCATTTAAACTGAAGGTCGTTTAATCGTCGACAGCACAAAAACAGCGGACATTTATGCGCTGCTAGTTCATTGCATTCACGGTTGTGCCAACACTACTGTTAACGGTTGTGCCAACACTACTGTTAACGGTTGTGCCAACACTACTGTTAACGGTTGTGCCAGCACTACTGTTAACGGTTGTGCCAACACTACTGTTAACGGTTGTGTCGACACTACTGTTAACGGTTGTGCCAACACTACTGTTAAATGTTGTGTCGACACAACCGTTAACAGTAGTGTCGACACAACCGTTAAAAGTAGTAGTCGACACAACTGTTAACAGTAGTGTCGACACAACCGTTAACAGTAGTGTCGACACAACCGTTAACAGTAGTGTCGACACAACCGTTAACAGTAGTGTCGACACAACCGTTAACAGTACTGTTGGCACAACCTTTAACAGTAGTGTTGGCACAACCGTTAACAGTAGTGTTGGCACAACCGTTAACAGTAGTGTTGGCACAACCGTTAACAGTAGTGTTGGCACAACCGTTAACAGTAGTGTTGGCACAACCGTTAACAGTAGTGTTGGCACAACCGTTAACAGTAGTGTTGGCACAACTGTTAACAGTAGTGTTGGCACAACCGTTAACAGTAGTGTTGGCACAACCGTTAACAGTAGTGTTGGCACAACCGTTAACAATAGTGTTGGCACAACCGTTAACAGTAGTGTTGGCACAACCGTTAACAGTAGTGTCGTCACAACCGTTAACAGTAGTGTCGACACAACCGTTAACAGTAGTGTCGACACAACCGTTAACAGTAGTGTCGACACAACCGTTAACAGTAGCGTCGACACAACCGTTAACAGTAGTGTCGACACAACCGTTAACAGTAGTGTCGACACAACCGTTAACAGTAGCGTCGACACAACCGTTAACAGTAGTGTCGACACAACCGTTAAAAGTAGTAGTCGACACAACCGTTAACAGTAGTGTCGACACAACCGATAACAGTAGTGTTGGCACAACCGTTAACAGTAGTGTCGACACAACCGTTAACAGTAGTGTCGACACAACCGTTAACAGTAGTGTTGGCACAACCGTTAACAGTAGTGTTGGCACAACCGTTAACAGTAGTGTTGGCACAACCGTTAACAGTAGTGTCGACACAAGCGTTAACAGTAGTGTCGACACAACCGTTAACAGTAGTGTCGACGCAACCGTTAAGAGTAGTGTCGACACAACCGTTAAAAGTAGTAGTCGACACAACCGTTAACAGTAGTGTCGACACAACCGTTAACAGTAGTGTCGACACAACCGTTAACAGTAGTGTCGACACAACCGTTAACAGTAGTGTCGACACAACATTTAACAGTAGTGTCGACAAAACCGTTAACAGTAGTGTCGACTCAACATTTAACAGTAGTGTCGACACAACCGTTAACAATAGTGTTGGCACAACCGTTAACAGTAGTGTCGACACAACCGTTAACAGTAGTGTCGACACAACCGTTAACAGTAGTGTCGACACAGCCGTTAACAGTAGTAGTCGACACAACCGTTAACAGTAGTGTCGACACAACATTTAACAGTAGTGTTGGCACAACCGTTAACAGTAGTGTCGACACAACCCTTAACAGTAGTGTCGACACAACCGTTAACAGTAGTGTTGGCACAACCGTTAACAGTAGTGTTGGCACAACCGTTAACAGTAGTGTCGACACAACCGTTAACAGTAGTGTCGACACAACCGTTAACAGTAGTGTCGACACAACCGTTAACAGTAGTGTCGACACAACCGTTAACATTAGTGTCGACACAACCGTTAACAGCAGTGTCTACACAACCGTTACCAGTAGTGTCTACACAACCGTTAACAGTAGTGTCTACACAACCGTTAAGAGTAGTGTATACACAACCGTTAACAGTAGTGTCTACACAACCGTTACCAGTAGTGTCTACACAACCGTTAACAGTAGTGTCTACACAACCGTTAAGAGTAGTGTATACACAACCGTTAACAGTAGTGTCTACACAACCGTTAACAGTAGTAGTCGACACAATCGTTAACAGTAGTGTCGACACAACCGTTAACAGTAGTGTTGACACAACCGTTAACAGTAGTGTCGGCATAACCGTTAACAGTAGTGTCGACACAACCGTTAACAGTAGTGTCGACACAACCGTTAACAGTAGTGTTGACACAACCGTTAACAGTGGTGTCGTCACAACCGTTAACAGTAGTGTTGACACATTCGTTAACAGTAGTGTTGACACATTCGTTAACAGTAGTGTCGATACAACCGTTAACAGTAGTGTCGACATTGTAGTGGGACGACCCTAATACATATTATGAATGCAATGCACTAGCAGCGCATAAATGTCCGCTGTTTTTGTGCTGTCGACGACTAAACGACCTTCAGTTTAAATGCAGCGGATAGACTTTGCTTGTGTTGTTGTTGTGCGTTTCAGGTGATACATTTGTTTTGGAAAACATTCCTAAATTAAATGCAACTTAGGATGGGTCACATTTCACTTTTCGCGTTGACAAAAATATTTATAATAACATTTGTATAAAATTGACATTAATAAATTAAGTAGTAGACTATTAGAATTCTTCTCACAGTCAGTATATAAACGACTGCAATTGGGAATCTTAATCAATCTTTGTTAACACCTCTAAGCTCCCAGCTGAGCTTATAATAATTTATGATCAATCTTTGATCACTGCTCCTCGCTGAGCGATCAAATAAAATAGAAATTAAAATAAATAAATAAAATACAAAAGAAATACCATTTTGTATTTTATTACATTATAACATTTTTATTTTATTACAACATAACCGTTAACGGTAGTGTTGACACAACCGTGTCGACACTACTGTTAACGGTTGTGTCGACACTACTGTTAACGGTTGTGTCAACACTACTGTTAACGGTTATGTTGTAATAAAATAAAAATGTTATAATATAATAAAATAAAAAATGGTATTTCTTTTGTATTTTATTTATTTATTTTAATTTCTTTTTTATTTGATCGCTCAGCGAGGAGCAGTGATCAATGATTGATCATAAATTATTATAAGCTCAGCTGGGAGCTTAGAGGGGTTAACAAAGATTGATTAAGATTCCCAATTGCAGTCGTTTATATACTGACTGTGAGAAGAATTCTAATTGTCTACTACTTAATTTATTAATGTTAATTTTATACAAATGTTATTATAAATATTTTTGTCAACGCGAAAAGTGAAATGTGACCCATCCTAAGTTGCATTTAATTTAGGAATGTTTTCCAAAACAAATGTATCACCTGAAACGCACAACAACAACACAAGCAAAGTCTATCCGCTGCATTCAAACTGAAGGTCGTTTAATCGTCGACAGCACAAAAACAGCGGACATTTATGCGCTGCTAGTGCATTGCATTCATAATATGTATTAGGGTCGTCCCACTACAATGTCGACACTACTGTTAACGGTTGTATCGACACTACTGTTAACGAATGTGTCAACACTACTGTTAACGAATGTGTCAACACTACTGTTAACGGTTTGTGACGACACCACTGTTAACGGTTGTGTCAACACTACTGTTAACGGTTGTGTCGACACTACTGTTAACGGTTGTGTCGACACTACTGTTAACGGTTATGCCGACACTACTGTTAACAGTTGTGTCAACACTACTGTTAACGGTTGTGTCGACACTACTGTTAACGATTGTGTCGACTACTACTGTTAACGGTTGTGTAGACACTACTGTTAACGGTTGTGTATACACTACTCTTAACGGTTGTGTAGACACTACTGTTAACGGTTGTGTAGACACTACTGGTAACGGTTGTGTAGACACTGCTGTTAACGGTGTGTAGACACTACTGTTAACGGTTGTGTAGACACTACTGTTAACGGTTGTGTAGACACTACTGTTAACGGCTGTGTCGACTACTACTGTTAACGGTTGTGTCAACACTACTGTTAACGGTTGTGTCGACACTACTGTTAACGGTTGTGCTAACACTACTGTTAAATGTTGTGTCGACACTACTGTTAACGGTTGTGTCGACTACTACTGTTAACGGCTGTGTCGACACTACTGTTAACGGTTGTGTCGACACTACTGTTAACGGTTGTGCCAACACTATTGTTAACGGTTGTGTCGACACTACTGTTAAATGTTGAGTCGACACTACTGTTAACGGTTTTGTCGACACTACTGTTAAATGTTGTGTCGACACTACTGTTAACGGTTGTGTCGACACTACTGTTAACGGTTGTGTCGACACTACTGTTAACGGTTGTGTCGACTACTACTTTTAACGGTTGTGTCGACACTACTCTTAACGGTTGTGTCGACACTACTGTTAACGGTTGTGTCGACACTACTGTTAACGGTTGTGTCGACACTAATGTTAACGGTTGTGTCGACACTACTGTTAACGGTTGTGTCGACACTACTGTTAACGGTTGTGTCGACACTACTGTTAACGGTTGTGTCGACACTACTGTTAACGGTTGTGCCAACACTACTGTTAACGGTTGTGCCAACACTACTGTTAACGGTTGTGTCGACTACTACTTTTAACGGTTGTGTCGACACTACTGTTAACGGCTGTGTCGACGCTACTGTTAACGGTTGTGTCGACACTACTGTTAACGGTTGTGTCGACACTACTGTTAACGGTTGTGTCGACACTACTGTTAACGGTTGTGTCGACACTACTGTTAACGGTTGTGCCAACACTACTGTTAACGGTTGTGTCGACACTACTGTTAACGGTTGTGTCGACGCTACTGTTAACGGTTGTGTCGACACTACTGTTAACGGTTGTGTCGACACTACTGTTAACGGTTGTGTCGACACTACTGTTAACGGTTGTGTCGACACTACTGTTAACGGTTGTGCCAACACTACTGTTAACGGTTGTGCCAACACTACTGTTAAACGTTGTGCCAACACTACTGTTAACGGTTGTGTCGACACTACTGTTAACGGTTGTGCCAACACTACTGTTAACGGTTGTGTCGACACTACTGTTAACGGTTGTGTCGACACTACTGTTAACGGTAGTGTCGACACTACTGTTAACGGTTGTGTCGACTACTACTTTTAACGGTTGTGTCGACACTACTGTTAACGGTTGTGTCGACACTACTGTTAACGGTTGTGCCAACACTACTGTTAAATGTTGTGTCGACACAACCGTTAACAGTAGTGTCGACACAACCGTTAAAAGTAGTAGTCGACAAAACCGTTAACAGTAGTGTCGACTCAACATTTAACAGTAGTGTCGACACAACCGTTAACAATAGTGTTGGCACAACCGTTAACAGTAGTGTCGACACAACCGTTAACAGTAGTGTCGACACAGCCGTTAACAGTAGTAGTCGACACAACCGTTAACAGTAGTGTCGACACAACATTTAACAGTAGTGTTGGCACAACCGTTAACAGTAGTGTCGACACAACCGTTAACAGTAGTGTCAACACAACCGTTAACAGTAGTGTTGGCACAACCGTTAACAGTAGTGTTGGCACAACCGTTAACAGTAGTGTCGACACAACCGTTAACAGTAGTGTCGACACAACCGTTAACAGTAGTGTCGACACAACCGTTAACAGTAGTGTCGACACAACCGTTAACATTAGTGTCGACACAACCGTTAACAGCAGTGTCTACACAACCGTTACCAGTAGTGTCTACACAACCGTTAACAGTAGTGTCTACACAACCGTTAAGAGTAGTGTATACACAACCGTTAACAGTAGTGTCTACACAACCGTTACCAGTAGTGTCTACACAACCGTTAAAAGTAGTGTCTACACAACCGTTAAGAGTAGTGTATACACAACCGTTAACAGTAGTGTCTACACAACCGTTAACAGTAGTAGTCGACACAATCGTTAACAGTAGTGTCGACACAACCGTTAACAGTAGTGTTGACACAACCGTTAACAGTAGTGTCGGCATAACCGTTAACAGTAGTGTCGACACAACCGTTAACAGTAGTGTCGACACAACCGTTAACAGTAGTGTTGACACAACCGTTAACAGTGGTGTCGTCACAACCGTTAACAGTAGTGTTGACACATTCGTTAACAGTAGTGTTGACACATTCGTTAACAGTAGTGTCGATACAACCGTTAACAGTAGTGTCGACATTGTAGTGGACGACCCTAATACATATTATGAATGCAATGCACTAGCAGCGCATAAATGTCCGCTGTTTTTGTGCTGTCGACGACTAAACGACCTTCAGTTTAAATGCAGCGGATAGACTTTGCTTGTGTTGTTGTTGTGCGTTTCAGGTGATACATTTGTTTTGGAAAACATTCCTAAATTAAATGCAACTTAGGATGGGTCACATTTCACTTTTCGCGTTGACAAAAATATTTATAATAACATTTGTATAAATTGACATTAATAAATTAAGTAGTAGACTATTAGAATTCTTCTCACAGTCAGTATATAAACGACTGCAATTGGGAATCTTAATCAATCTTTGTTAACACCTCTAAGCTCCCAGCTGAGCTTATAATAATTTATGATCAATCTTTGATCACTGCTCCTCGCTGAGCGATCAAATAAAATAGAAATTAAAATAAATAAATAAAATACAAAAGAAATACCATTTTGTATTTTATTACATTATAACATTTTTATTTTATTACAACATAACCGTTAACGGTAGTGTTGACACAACCGTGTCGACACTACTGTTAACGGTTGTGTCGACACTACTGTTAACGGTTGTGTCAACACTACTGTTAACGGTTATGTTGTAATAAAATAAAAATGTTATAATATAATAAAATAAAAAATGGTATTTTCTTTTGTATTTTATTTATTTATTTTAATTTCTTTTTTATTTGATCGCTCAGCGAGGAGCAGTGATCAATGATTGATCATAAATTATTATAAGCTCAGCTGGGAGCTTAGAGGGGTTAACAAAGATTGATTAAGATTCCCAATTGCAGTCGTTTATATACTGACTGTGAGAAGAATTCTAATAGTCTACTACTTAATTTATTAATGTTAATTTTATACAAATGTTATTATAAATATTTTTGTCAACGCGAAAAGTGAAATGTGACCCATCCTAAGTTGCATTTAATTTAGGAATGTTTTCCAAAACAAATGTATCACCTGAAACGCACAACAACAACACAAGCAAAGTCTATCCGCTGCATTCAAACTGAAGGTCGTTTAATCGTCGACAGCACAAAAACAGCGGACATTTATGCGCTGCTAGTGCATTGCATTCATAATATGTATTAGGGTCGTCCCACTACAATGTCGACACTACTGTTAACGGTTGTATCGACACTACTGTTAACGAATGTGTCAACACTACTGTTAACGAATGTGTCAACACTACTGTTAACGGTTGTGACGACACCACTGTTAACGGTTGTGTCAACACTACTGTTAACGGTTGTGTCGACACTACTGTTAACGGTTATGCCGACACTACTGTTAACGGTTGTGTCAACACTACTGTTAACGGTTGTGTCGACCTTACTGTTAACGATTGTGTCGACTACTACTGTTAACGGTTGTGTAGACACTACTGTTAACGGTTGTGTATACACTACTCTTAACGGTTGTGTAGACACTACTGTTAACGGTTGTGTAGACACTACTGGTAACGGTTGTGTAGACACTGCTGTTAACGGTTGTGTAGACACTACTGTTAACGGTTGTGTAGACACTACTGTTAACGGTTGTGTAGACACTACTGTTAACGGTACACTACTGTTAACGGCTGTGTCGACTACTACTGTTAACGGTTGTGTCAACACTACTGTTAACGGTTGTGTCGACACTACTGTTAACGGTTGTGCTAACACTACTGTTAAATGTTGTGTCGACACTACTGTTAACGGTTGTGTCGACTACTACTGTTAACGGCTGTGTCGACACTACTGTTAACGGTTGTGTCGACACTTCTGTTAACGGTTGTGCCAACACTATTGTTAACGGTTGTGTTCGACACTACTGTTAAATGTTGAGTCGACACTACTGTTAACGGTTTTGTCGACACTACTGTTAAATGTTGTGTCGACACTACTGTTAACGGTTGTGTCGACACTACTGTTAACGGTTGTGTCGACACTACTGTTAAACGGTTGTGTCGACACTACTGTTAACGGTTGTGTCGACTACTACTTTTAACGGTTGTGTCGACACTACTCTTAACGGTTAGTGTCGACACTACTGTTAACGGTTGTGTCGACACTACTGTTAACGGTTGTGTCGACACTACTGTCTTAACGGTTGTGTCGACACTACTGTTAACGGTTGTGTCGACACTACTGTAACGGTTGTGCCATCACTATTGTTAAACGGTTGTGTCGACACTACTGTTAAATGTTGAGTCGACACTACTGTTAACGGTTTTGTCGACATCTACTGTTAAAATGTTGTGTCGACACTACTGTTAACGGTTGTGTCGACACTACTGTTAACGGTTGTGTCGACACTACTGTTAACGGTTGTGTCGACACTACTGTTAACGGTTGTGTCGACTACTACTATTAACGGTTGTGTCGACACTACTCTTAACGGTTGTGTCGACACTACTGTTAACGGTTGTGTCGACACTACTGTTAACGGTTGTGTCGACACTAATGTTAACGGTTGTGTCGACACTACTGTTAACGGTTGTGTCGACACTACTGTTAACGGTTGTGTCGACACTACTGTTAACGGTTGTGTCGACACTACTGTTAACGGTTGTGCCAACACTACTGTTAACGGTTATGTTGTAATAAAATAAAAATGTTATAATATAATAAAATAAAAAATGGTATTTCTTTTGTATTTTATTTATTTATTTTAATTTCTTTTTTATTTGATCGCTCAGCGAGGAGCAGTGATCAATGATTGATCATAAATTATTATAAGCTCAGCTGGGAGCTTAGAGGGGTTAACAAAGATTGATTAAGATTCCCAATTGCAGTCGTTTATATACTGACTGTGAGAAGAATTCTAATAGTCTACTACTTAATTTATTAATGTTAATTTTATACAAATGTTATTATAAATATTTTTGTCAACGCGAAAAGTGAAATGTGACCCATCCTAAGTTGCATTTAATTTAGGAATGTTTTCCAAAACAAATGTATCACCTGAAACGCACAACAACAACACAAGCAAAGTCTATCCGCTGCATTCAAACTGAAGGTCGTTTAATCGTCGACAGCACAAAAACAGCGGACATTTATGCGCTGCTAGTGCATTGCATTCATAATATGTATTAGGGTCGTCCCACTACAATGTCGACACTACTGTTAACGGTTGTATCGACACTACTGTTAACGAATGTGTCAACACTACTGTTAACGAATATGTCAACACACTACTGTTAACGGTTGTGACGACACCACTGTTAACGGTTGTGTCAACACTACTGTTAACGGTTGTGTCGACACTACTGTTAACGGTTGTGTCGACACTACTGTTAACGGTTATGCCGACACTACTGTTAACGGTTGTGTCAACACTACTGTTAACGGTTGTGTCGACACTACTGTTAACGATTGTGTCGACTACTACTGTTAACGGTTGTGTAGACACTACTGTTAACGGTTGTGTATACACTACTCTTAACGGTTGTGTAGACACTACTGTTAACGGTGTGTAGACACTACTGGTAACGGTTGTGTAGACACTGCTGTTAACGGTTGTGTAGACACTACTGTTAACGGTTGTGTAGACACTACTGTTAACGGTTGTGTAGACACTACTGTTAACGGCTCGTGTCGACTACTACTGTTAACGGTTGTGTCAACACTACTGTTAACGGTTGTGTCGACACTACTGTTAACGTTGTGCTAACTCTACTGTTAAATGTTGTGTCGACACTACTGTTAACGGTTGTGTCGACTACTACTGTTAACGGTTGTGTCAACACTACTGTTAACGGTTGTGTCGACACTACTGTTAACGGTTGTGCTAACACTACTGTTAAATGTTGAGTCGACACTACTGTTAACGGTTTTGTCGACACTACTGTTAAATGTTGTGTCGACACTACTGTTAACGGTTGTGTCGACACTACTGTTAACGGTTGTGTCGACACTACTGTTAACGGTTGTGTCGACACTACTGTTAACGGTTGTGTCGACTACTACTTTTAACGGTTGTGTCGACACTACTCTTAACGGTTGTGTCGACACTACTGTTAACGGTTGTGTCGACACTACTGTTAACGGTTGTGTCGACACTAATGTTAACGGTTGTGTCGACACTACTGTTAACGGTTGTGTCGACACTACTGTTAACGGTTGTGTCGACACTACTGTTAACGGTTGTGTCGACACTACTGTTAACGGTTGTGCCAACACTACTGTTAACGGTTGTGCCAACACTACTGTTAACGGTTGTGTCGACACTACTGTTAACGGTTGTGTCGACACTACTGTTATCGGTTGTGTCGACACTACTGTTAACGGTTGTGTCGACTACTACTTTTAACGGTTGTGTAGACACTACTGGTAACGGTTGTGTAGACACTGCTGTTAACGGTTGTGTAGACACTACTGTTAACGGTTGTGTAGACACTACTGTTAAACGGTTGTGTAGACACTACTGTTAACGGCTGTGTCGACTACTACTGTTAACGGTTGTGTCAACACTACTGTTAACGGTTGTGTCGACACTACTGTTAACGGTTGTGCTAACACTACTGTTAAATGTTGTGTCGACACTACTGTTAACGGTTGTGTCGACTACTACTGTTAACGGTTGTGTCAACACTACTGTTAACGGTTGTGTCGACACTACTGTTAACGGTTGTGCTAACACTACTGTTAAATGTTGAGTCGACACTACTGTTAACGGTTTTGTCGACACTACTGTTAAATGTTGTGTCGACACTACTGTTAACGGTTGTGTCGACACTACTGTTAACGGTTGTGTCGACACTACTGTTAACGGTTGTGTCGACACTACTCTTAACGGTTGTGTCGACACTACTGTTAACGGTTGTGTCGACACTACTGTTAACGGTTGTGTCGACACTAATGTTAACGGTTGTGTCGACACTACTGTTAACGGTTGTGTCGACACTACTGTTAACGGTTGTGTCGACACTACTGTTAACGGTTGTGTCGACACTACTGTTAACGGTTGTGTCGACACTACTGTTAACGGTTGTGCCAACACTACTGTTAACGGTTGTGTCGACACTACTGTTAACGGTTGTGTCGACGCTACTGTTAACGGTTGTGTCGACACTACTGTTAACGGTTGTGTCGACACTACTGTTAACGGTTGTGCCAACACTACTGTTAACGGTTGTGCCAACACTACTGTTAAACGTTGTGCCAACACTACTGTTAACGATTGTGTCGACACTACTGTTAACGGTTGTGCCAACACTACTGTTAACGGTTGTGTCGACACTACTGTTAACGGTTGTGTCGACACTACTGTTAACGGTTGTGTCGACACTACTGTTAACGGTTGTGTCGACTACTACTTTTAACGGTTGTGTCGACACTACTGTTAACGGTTGTGTCGACACTACTGTTAACGGTTGTGTCGACTACTACTTTTAACGGTTGTGTCGACACTACTGTTAACGGTTGTGTCGACACAACATTTAACAGTAGTGTTGGCACAACCGTTAACAGTAGTGTCGACACAACCGTTAACAGTAGTGTTGGCACAACCGTTAACAGTAGTGTTGGCACAACCGTTAACAGTAGTGTTGGCACAACCGTTAACAGTAGTGTTGGCACAACCGTTAACAGTATTGTTGGCACAACCGTTAACAGTAGTGTTGGCACAACCGTGAATGCAATGAACTAGCAGCGCATAAATGTCCGCTGTTTTTGTGCTGTCGACGATTAAACGACCTTCAGTTTAAATGCAGCGGATAGACTTTGCTTGTGTTGTTGTTGTGTGTTTCAGGTGATACATTTGTTTTGGAAAACATTCCTAAATTAAATGCAACTTAGGATGGGTCACATTTCACTTTTCGCGTTGACAAAAATATTTATAATAACATTTGTATAAAATTAACATTAATAAATTAAGTAGTAGACTATTAGAATTCTTCTCACAGTCAGTATATAAACGACTGCAATTGGGAATCTTAATCAATCTTTGTTAACACCTCTAAGCCCTCAGCTGAGCTTATAATAATTTATGATCAAACATTGATCACTGCTCCTCGCTGAGCGATCAAAAAAAATAGAAATTAAAATAAATAAATAAAATACAAAAGAAATACCATTTTTTATTTTATTACATTATAACATTTTTATTTTATTACAACATAACCGTTAACAGTAGTGTTGACACAACCGTTAACAGTAGTGTCGACACAACCGTTAACAGTAGCGTCGACACAACCGATAACAGATGTAGTCGACACAACCGTTAACAGTAGTGTCGACACAACCGTTAAAAGTAGTAGTCGACACAACCGTTAACAGTAGTGTCGACACAACCGTTAAGAGTAGTGTCGACACAACCGTTAAAAGTAGTAGTCGACACAACCGTTAACAGTAGAGTCGACACAACCGTTAACAGTAGTGTCGACACAACCGTTAACAGTAGTGTCGACACAACCGTTAACAGTAGTGTTGGAACAACCGTTAACAGTAGTGTCGACACAACCGTTAACAGTAGTGTCGACACAACCGTTAACAGTAGTGTCGACACAACCGTTAACAGTAGTGTCGACACAACCGTTAACAGTAGTGTCGACACAACCGTTAACAGTAGCGTCGACACAACCGTTAACAGTAGTGTTGACACAACCGATAACAGTAGTAGTCGACACAACCGCTAACAGTAGTGTCGACACAACCGTTAACAGTAGTGTCGACACAGCCGTTAACAGTAGTAGTCGACACAACCGTTAACAGTAGTGTCGACACAATATTTAACAGTAGTGTTGGCACAACATTTAACAGTAGTGTTGGCACAACCGTTAACAGTAGTGTCGACACAACCGTTAACAATAGTGTCGACACAACCGTTAACAATAGTGTCGACACAACCGTTAACAGTAGTGTTGGCACAACCGTTAACAGTAGCGTCGACACAACCGTTAACAGTAGTGTTGGCACAACCGTTAACAGTAGTGTTGGCACAACCGTTAACAGTAGTGTCGACACAACCGTGAATGCAATGAACTAGCAGCGCATAAATGTCCGCTGTTTTTGTGCTGTCGACGATTAAACGACCTTCAGTTTAAATGCAGCGGATAGACTTTGCTTGTGTTGTTGTTGTGCGTATCAGGTGATACATTTGTTTTGGAAAACATTCCTAAATTAAATGCAACTTAGGATGGGTCACATTTCACTTTTCGCGTTGACAAAAATATTTATAATAACATTTGTATAAAATTAACATTAATAAATTAATTAGTAGACTATTAGAATTCTTCTCACAGTCAGTATATAAACGACTGCAATTGGGAATCTTAATCAATCTTTGTTAACACCTCTAAGCTCCCTGCTGAGCTTATAATAATTTATGATCAATCATTGTTCACTGCTCTTCGCTGAGCGATCAAAAAAAATAGAAATTAAAATAAATAAATAAATAAAATACAAAAGAAATACCATTTTTTATTTTATTACATTATAACATTTTTATTTTGTTACAACATAACCGTTAACAGTAGTGTTGACAAAACCGTTAACAGCAGTGTCGACAAAACCGTTAACAGTAGTGTTGAAACAACCGTTAACAGTAGTAGTCGACACAACCGTTAACAGTAGTGTCTACACAACCGCTAACAGTAGTGTCTACACAACCGTTTAGAGTAGTAGTCGACACAATCGTTAACAGTAGTGTCGACACAACCGTTAACACTAGTGTCGACACAACCATTAACAGTAGTGTCTACACAACCGCTAACAGTAGTGTCTACACAACCGCTAACAGTAGTGTCTACACAACCGTTAACAGTAGTAGTCGACACAATCGTTAACAGTAGTGTCGACACAACCGTTAACAGTAGTGTCGACACAACCGTTAACAGTAGTGTCGACACAACCGTTAACAGTAGTAGTCGACACAACTGTTAACAGCAGTAGTCGACACAACCGTTAACAGTAGTAGTCGACACAACCGTTAACAGTAGTAGTCGAAACAACCGTTAACAGTAGTGTTGACACAACCGTTAACAGTGGTGTCGGCACAACCGCTAACAGTAGTGTTGACACATTCGTTAACAGTAGTGTCGACAAAACCGTTAACAGTAGTGTCGACACAACCGTTAACAGTAGTAGTCGACACAGCCGTTAACAGTAGTGTTGAGACAACCGTTAACAGTAGTAGTCGACACAACCGTTAACAGTAGTGTCGACACAACCGTTAACAGTAGTAGTCGACACAACTGTAAACAGTAGCGTCGACAAAACCGTTAACATTAGTGTCGACACAACCGTTAACAGTAGTGTCGGCATAACCGGTAACAGTAGTGTCGGCATAACCGTTAACAGTAGTGTCGACACAACCGTTAACAGTAGTGTCGACACAACCGTTAACAGTAGTGTTGACACAACCGTTAACAGTGGTGTCGGCACAACCGCTAACAGTAGTGTTGACACATTCGTTAACAGTAGTGTCGACAAAACCGTTAACAGTAGTGTTGACACATTCGTTAACAGTAGTGTTGGCACAACCGTTAACAGTAGTGTTGACACAACCGTTAACAGTAGTGTTGGCACAACCGTTAACAGTAGTGTTGGCACAACCGTTAACAGTAGTAGTCGACACAACCGTTAACAGTAGTGTCGACACAACCGTTAACAGTAGTAGTCGACAAAACTGTAAACAGTAGTGTCGACAAAACCGTTAACATTAGTGTCGACACAACCGTTAACAGTAGTGTTGAGACAACCGTTAACAGTAGTAGTCGACACAACCGTTAACAGTAGTGTAGACACAACCGTTAACAGTAGTAGTCGACAAAACTGTAAACAGTAGTGTCGACAAAACCGTTAACATTAGTGTCGACACAACCGTTAACAGTAGTGTCGGCATAACCGTTAACAGTAGTGTCGACACAACCGTTAACAGTAGTGTCGACACAACCGTTAACAGTAGTGTTGACACACTAACAGTAGTAGTCGACAGTAGTAGTCGACACAACCGTTAACAGTAGTGTCGACACAACCGTTAACAGTAGTAGTCGACAAAACTGTAAACAGTAGTGTCGACAAAACCGTTAACATTAGTGTCGACACAACCGTTAACAGTAGTGTTGAGACAACCGTTAACAGTAGTAGTCGACACAACCGTTAACAGTAGTGTCGACACAACCGTTAACAGTAGTAGTCGACAAAACTGTAAACAGTAGTGTCGACAAAACCGTTAACATTAGTGTCGACACAACCGTTAACAGTAGTGTCGGCATAACCGTTAAAAGTAGTGTCGACACAACCGTTAACAGTAGGGTCGACACAACCGTTAACAGTAGTGTCGACACAACCGTTAACAGTAGTGTTGACACAACCGTTAACAGTGGTGTCGACACAACCGTTAACAGTACTGTTGACACATTCGTTAACAGTAGAGTCAACACAACCGTTAACAGTAGTGTTGACACAACCGTTAACAGTAGTGTCGACATTGTAGTGAGACCACCCTAATACATATTATGAATGTTCACACAAACAATCAGAAACAAACAAGCAAAGAAGATATCAAATTAATAAAAATGCAATGCACTAGCAGCGCATACATGTCCGCTGTTTTTGTGCTGTCGACGATTAAACGACCTTCAGTTTAAATGCAGCGGATAGACTTTGCTTGTGTTGTGATACATTTGTTTTGGAAAACATTCCTAAATTAAATGCAACTTAGGATGGGTCACATTTCACTTTTCGCGTTGACAAAAATATTTATAATAACATTTGTATAAAATTAACATTAATAAATTAAGTAGTAGACTATTAGAATTCTTCTCACAGTCAGTATATAAACGACTGCAATTTGGAATCTTAATCAATCTTTGTTAACACCTCTAAGCTCCCAGCTGAGCTTATAATAATTTATGATCAATCATTGTTCACTGCTCCTCGCTGAGCGATCAAATAAAATAGAAATAAAAATAAATAAATAAAATACAAAAGAAATACCATTTTTTATTTTATTACATTACTAGCGTGCCCGTGACTGCTTTGTAAGTCATTTCTTCGACATTTTCTGATCGATTTTGGTTCGCGGTATTGAAAAACAAAGCACGTGAACGTGATACATATAACTGAAAGTGCAAAAAAAGGGATCATTGAGAAGCAACAGGTATGGGGAACTGAAGCCATTTAAAATCAAACGGCAAATCTGGAGGAATCATAGGAATGCGTGGTTTCAACACATCGCGCTTATATTTTTCTTTTAAAATTTTTGCTTCAATCACATTTTTCATGACTTTCTTGACTACTAACATATGTCATTGCATCTGCCAAGTGTGCATACAACGCCATCTACTGGCAATATAGCATTTACAATCATGTTTTTTTATGGGTTCTTGAGTTAAGATAGCGTTGTAAAAAAAATGTATGTGAACATGAATTTTCTTCATAATTTTTTTTTTTGGGAAATTTTCCAAAATTTTCTTCAAAATATTGTATTAAATCAAATTTAATTTAAATAAATAAGGAAAGCTGATAAAAGCTGAAGAAAATTCCAATATTTATGTTACTAAAACTCCAGTCACATATGTCATGCCATCTGCCAAGTGTGCATACAATGCCATCTACTGGCAATATAGCATTTACAATCATGTTTTTTTATGGGTTCTTGAGTTAAGATAGCGTTGTAAAAAAAAATGTATGTGAAAATGAATTTTCTTCATAATTTTTTTTTGGGAAATTTTCCAAAATTTTCTTCAAAATATTGTATTAAATCAAATTTAATTTAAATAAATAAGGAAAGCTGATAAAAGCTGAAGAAAATTCCAATATTTATGTTACTAAAACTCCAGTCACATATGTCATTGCATCTGCCAAGTGTGCATACAACGCCATCTACTGGCAACATAGCATTTACAATCATGTTTTTTTATGGGTTCTTGAGTTAAGATAGCGTTGTAAAAAAAATGTATGTGAAAATGAATTTTCTTCATAATTTTTTTTTTTTGGGAAATTTTCCAAAATTTTCTTCAAAATATTGTATTAAATCAAATTTAATTTAAATAAATAAGGAAAGCTGATAAAAGCTGAAGAAAATTCCAATATTTATGTTACTAAAACTCCAGTCACATATGTCATTGCATCTGTCAAGTGTGCATACAACGCCATCTACTGGCAATATAGCATTTACAATCATGCTTTTTTATGGGTTCTTGAGTTAAGATAGCGTTGTAAAAAAAATGTATGTCGTTAACAGTAGTGTCGACACAACCGTTAACAGTAGTATTGGCACAACATTTAACAGTAGTGTTGGTACAACCGTTAACAGTAGTGTCGACACAACCGTTAACAGTAGTAGTCGACACAACCGTTAACAGTAGTAGTCGACACAACCGTTAACAGTAGTAGTCGACACAACCGTTAACAGTAGTAGTCGACACAACCGTTAACAGTAGTAGTCGAAACAACCGTTAACAGTAGTAGTCGACACAAACGTTAACAGTAGTGTCGACACAACCGTTAACAGTAGTAGTCGACACAACCGTTAAAAGTAGTAGTCGACACAACCGTTAACAGTAGTGTCGACACAACCGTTAACAGTAGTGTCGACACAACCGTTAACAGTAGTGTTGGCACAACATTTAACAGTAGTGTCGACACAACCGTTAACAGTAGTGTCGACACAACCGTTAACAGTAGTGTCGACACAACCGTTAACAGTAGTGTTGACACTACCGTTAACAGTAGTGTCGACACAACCGTTAACAGTAGTGTAGTCGACACAACCGTTAACAGTAGTAGTCGACACAACCGTTAACAGTAGTAGTCGAAACAACCGTTAACAGTAGTGTTGACACAACCGTTAATAGTAGTGTCGACACAACCGTTAACAGTAGTGCCGACACAACGGTTAACAGTAGTGTCGACACAACCGTTAACAGTAGTAGTCGACACAACCGTTAACAGTCTTGTTGACACAACCGTTAACAGTAGTGTCGACATTGAAGTGGGACCACCCTAATACATATTATGAATGTTCACACAAACAATCAGAAACAAACAAGCAAAGAAGATATCAAATTAATAAAAATGCAATGCACTAGCAGCGCATACATGTCCGCTGTTTTTGTGCTGTCGACGATTAAACGACCTTCAATTTAAATGCAGCGGATAGACTTTGCTTGTGTTGTTGTTGTGCGTTTCAGGTGATACATTTGTTTTGGAAAACATTCCTAAATTAAATGCAACTTAGGATGGGTCACATTTCACTTTTCGCGTTGACAAAAATATTTATAATAACATTTGTATAAAATTAACATTAATAAATTAATTAGTAGACTATTAGAATTCTTCTCACAGTCAGTATATAAACGACTGCAATTGGGAATCTTAATCAATCTTTGTTAACACCTCTAAGCTCCCTGCTGAGCTTATAATAATTTATGATCAATCATTGTTCACTGCTCCTCGCTAAGCGATCAAAAAAAATAGAAATTAAAATAAATAAATAAATAAAATACAAAAGAAATACCATTTTTTATTTTATTACATTATAACATTTTTATTTTGTTACAACATAACCGTTAACAGTAGTGTTGACACAACCGTTAACAGCAGTGTCGACACAACCGTTAACAGTAGTGTTGACACAACCGTTAACAGTAGTAGTCGACACAACCGTTAACAGTAGTGTCTACACAACCGCTTACAGTAGTGTCTACACAACCGTTTAGAGTAGTAGTCGACACAATCGTTAACAGTAGTGTCGACACAACCGTTAACAGTAGTGTCGACACTACCATTAACAGTAGTGTCTACACAACCGCTAACAGTAGTGTCTACACAACCGCTAAGAGTAGTGTCTACACAACCGTTAACAGTAGTAGTCGACACAACCGTTAACAGTAGTGTCGACACAACCGTTAACAGTAGTGTCGACACAACCGTTAACAGTAGTGTCGACACAACTGTTAACAGTAGTAGTCGACACAACCGTTAACAGTAGTAGTCGACACAACCGTTAACAGTAGTAGTCGAAACAACCGTTAACAGTAGTGTTGACACAACCGTTAACAGTAGTGTCGACACAACCGTTAACAGTAGTAGTCGACACAACCGTTAACAGTAGTGTTGAGACAACCGTTAACAGTAGTAGTCGACACAACCGTTAACAGTAGTGTCGACACAACCGTTAACAGTAGTAGTCGACACAACTGTAAACAGCAGCGTCGACAAAACCGTTAACATTAGTGTCGACACAACCGTTAACAGTAGTGTCGGCATAACCGTTAACAGTAGTGTCGGCATAACCGTTAACAGTAGTGTCGACACAACCGTTAACAGTAGTGGCGACACAACCGTTAACAGTAGTGTTGACACAACCGTTAACAGTGGGGTCGGCACAACCGCTCACAGTAGTGTTGACACATTCGTTTACAGTAGCGTCGACACAACCGTTAACAGTAGTGTTGACACATTCGTTAACAGTAGTGTTGGCACAACCGTTAACAGTAGTGTTGACACAACCGTTAACAGTAGTGTTGGCACAACCGTTAACATTAGTGTTGGCACAACCGTTAACAGTAGTGTTGGCACAACCGTTAACAGTAGTGTTGGCACAACCGTTAACAGTAGTGTTGGCACAACCGTTAACAGTAGTGTTGGCACAACCGTTAACAGTAGTGTTGGCACAACCGTTAACAGTAGTAGTCGACACAACCGTTAACAGTAGTGTCGACACAACCGTTAACAGAAGTAGTCGACAAAACTGTAAACAGTAGTGTCGACAAAACCGTTAACATTAGTGTCGACACAACCGTTAACAGTAGTGTTGAGACAACCGTTAACAGTAGTGTTGAGACAACCGTTAACAGTAGTGTCGACACAACCGTTAACAGTAGTAGTCGACAAAACTGTAAACAGTAGTGTCGACAAAACCGTTAACATTAGTGTCGACACAACCGTTAACAGTAGTGTCGGCATAACCGTTAACAGTAGTGTCGACACAACCGTTAACAGTAGTGTCGACACAACCGTTAACAGTAGTGTCGACACAACCGTTAACAGTAGTGTCGACACAACCGTTAACAGTAGTGTTGACACACTAACAGTAGTAGTCGACAGTAGTAGTCGACACAACCGTTAACAGTAGTGTCGACACAACCGTTAACAGTAGTAGTCGACAAAACTGTAAACAGTAGTGTCGACAAAACCGTTAACATTAGTGTCGACACAACCGTTAACAGTAGTGTTGAGACAACCGTTAACAGTAGTAGTCGACACAACCGTTAACAGTAGTGTCGACAAAACTGTAAACAGTAGTGTCGACAAAACCGTTAACATTAGTGTCGACACAACCGTTAACAGTAGTGTTGGCACAACCGTTAACGGTAGTGTTGACACAACCGTTAACAGTAGTGTTGGCACAACCGTTAACATTAGTGTTGGCACAACCGTTAACAGTAGTGTTGGCACAACCGTTAACAGTAGTGTTGGCACAACCGTTAACAGTAGTGTTGGCACAACCGTTAACAGTAGTGTTGGCACAACCGTTAACAGTAGTGTTGGCACAACCGTTAACAGTAGTAGTCGACACAACCGTTAACAGTAGTGTCGACACAACCGTTAACAGAAGTAGTCGACAAAACTGTAAACAGTAGTGTCGACAAAACCGTTAACATTAGTGTCGACACAACCGTTAACAGTAGTGTTGAGACAACCGTTAACAGTAGTAGTCGACACAACCGTTAACAGTAGTGTCGACACAACCGTTAACAGTAGTAGTCGACAAAACTGTAAACAGTAGTGTCGACAAAACCGTTAACATTAGTGTCGACACAACCGTTAACAGTAGTGTCGGCATAACCGTTAACAGTAGTGTCGACACAACCGTTAACAGTAGTGTCGATACAACCGTTAACAGTAGTGTCGACACAACCGTTAACAGTAGTGTTGACACACTAACAGTAGTAGTCGACAGTAGTAGTCGACACAACCGTTAACAGTAGTGTCGACACAACCGTTAACAGTAGTAGTCGACAAAACTGTAAACAGTAGTGTCGACAAAACCGTTAACATTAGTGTCGACACAACCGTTAACAGTAGTGTTGAGACAACCGTTAACAGTAGTAGTCGACACAACCGTTAACAGTAGTGTCGACACAACCGTTAACAGTAGTAGTCGACAAAACTGTAAACAGTAGTGTCGACAAAACCGTTAACAGTAGTGTCGGCATAACCGTTAACAGTAGTGTCGACACAACCGTTAACAGTAGTGTCGACACAACCGTTAACAGTAGTGTCGACACAACCGTTAACAGTAGTGTTGACACAACCGTTAACAGTGGTGTCGACACAACCGTTAACAGTACTGTTGACACATTCGTTAACAGTAGTGTCAACACAACCGTTAACAGTAGTGTTGACACAACCGTTAACAGTAGTGTCGACATTGTAGTGAGACCACCCTAATACATATTATGTTGGCACAACCGTTAACAGTAGTGTCGACACAACCGTTAACAGTAGTGTCGACACAACCGTTAACAGTAGTGTCGACACAACCGTTAACAGTAGTGTCGACACAACCGTTAACAGTAGTGTCGACACAACCGTTAACAGTAGTGTCGACACAACCGTTAAAAGTAGTAGTCGACACAACCGTTAACAGTAGTGTCGACACAACATTTAACAGTAGTGTTGGCACAACCGTTAACAGTAGTGTCGACACAACCGTTAACAGTAGTGTTGAGACAACCGTTAACAGTAGTAGTCGACACAACCGTTAACAGTAGTGTCGACACAACCGTTAACAGTAGTAGTCGACACTACTGTTTACAGTTTACGACACAACCGTTAACAGTAGTGTTGACACAACCGTTAACAGTGGGGTCGGCACAACCGCTCACAGTAGTGTTGACACATTCGTTAACAGTAGTGTCGACACAACCGTTAACAGTAGTGTTGACACATTCGTTAACAGTAGTGTTGGCACAACCCTTAACAGTAGTGTTGACACAACCGTTAACAGTAGTGTTGGCACAACCGTTAACATTAGTGTTGGCACAACCGTTAACAGTAGTGTTGGCACAACCGTTAACAGTAGTGTTGGCACAACCGTTAACAGTAGTGTTGGCACAACCGTTAACAATAGTAGTCGACACAACCGTTAACAGTAGTGTCGACACAACCGTTAACAGTAGTAGTCGACAAAACTGTAAACAGTAGTGTCGACAAAACCGTTAACATTAGTGTCGACACAACCGTTAACAGTAGTGTTGAGACAACCGTTAACAGTAGTAGTCGACACAACCGTTAACAGTAGTGTCGACACAACCGTTAACAGTAGTAGTCGACAAAACTGTAAACAGTAGTGTCGACAAAACCGTTAACATTAGTGTCGACACAACCGTTAACAGTAGTGTCGGCATAACCGTTAACAGTAGTGTCGACACAACCGTTAACAGTAGTGTCGACACAACCGTTAACAGTAGTGTCGAGACAACCGTTAACAGTAGTGTTGACACACTAACAGTAGTAGTCGACAGTAGTAGTCGACACAACCGTTAACAGTAGTGTCGACACAACCGTTAACAGTAGTAGTCGACAAAACTGTAAACAGTAGTGTCGACAAAACCGTTAACATTAGTGTCGACACAACCGTTAACAGTAGTGTTGAGACAACCGTTAACAGTTGTAGTCGACACAACCGTTAACAGTAGTGTCGACACAACCGTTAACAGTAGTAGTCGACAAAACTGTAAAGAGTAGTGTCGACAAAACCGTTAACATTAGTGTCGACACAACCGTTAACAGTAGTGTCGGCATAACCGTTAATAGTAGTGTCGGCACAACCGTTAACAGTAGTGTCGACACAACCGTTAACAGTAGTGTCGACACAACCGTTAACAGTAGTGTTGACACAACCGTTAACAGTGGTGTCGACACAACCGTTAACAGTACTGTTGACACATTCGTTAACAGTAGTGTCAACACAACCGTTAACAGTAGTGTTGACACAACCGTTAACAGTAGTGTCGACATTGTAGTGAGACCACCCTAATACATATTATGAATGTTCACACAAACAATCAGAAACAAACAAGCAAAGAAGATATCAAATTAATAAAAATGCAATGCACTAGCAGCGCATACATGTCCGCTGTTTTTGTGCTGTCGACGATTAAACGACCTTCAGTTTAAATGCAGCGGATAGACTTTGCTTGTGTTGTTGTTGTGCGTTTCAGGGGATACATTTGTTTTGGAAAACATTCCTAAATTAAATGCAACTTAGGATGGGTCACATTTCACTTTTCGCGTTGACAAAAATATTTATAATAACATTTGTATAAAATTAACATTAATAAATTAAGTAGTAGACTATTAGAATTCTTCTCACAGTCAGTATATAAACGACTGCAATTGGGAATCTTAATCAATCTTTGTTAACACCTCTAAGCTCCCAGCTGAGCTTATAATAATTTATGATCATTGTTCACTGCTCCTCGCTGAGCGATCAAATAAAATAGAAATAAAAATAAATAAATAAAATACAAAAGAAATACCATTTTTTATTTTATTACATTACTAGCGTGCCCGTGACTGCTTTGTAAGTCATTTCTTCGACATTTTCTGATCGATTTTGGTTCGCGGTATTGAAAAACAAAGCACGTGAACGTGATACATACAACTGAAAGTGCAAAAAAAGGGATCATTGAGAAGCAACAGGTATGGGGAACTGAAGCCATTTAAAATCAAACGGCAAATCTGGAGGAATCATAGGAATGCGTGGTTTCAACACATCGCGCTTATATTTTTCTTTTAAAATTTTTGCTTCAATCACATTTTTCATGACTTTTTTGACTACTAACATATGTCATTGCATCTGCCAAGTGTGCATACAACGCCATCTACTGGCAATATAGCATTTACAATCATGTTTTTTTATGGGTTCTTGAGTTAAGATAGCGTTGTAAAAAAAATGTATGTGAAAATGAATTTTCTTCATAATTTTTTTTTTTTGGGAAATTTTCCAAAATTTTCTTCAAAATATTGTATTAAATCAAATTTAATTTAAATAAATAAGGAAAGCTGATAAAAGCTGAAGAAAATTCCAATATTTATGTTACTAAAACTCCAGTCACATATGTCATGCCATCTGCCAAGTGTGCATACAATGCCATCTACTGGCAATATAGCATTTACAATCATGTTTTTTTATGGGTTCTTGAATTAAGATAGCGTTGTAAAAAAAAATGTATGTGAAAATGAATTTTCTTCATAATTTTTTTTTTTGGGAAATTTTCCAAAATTTTCTTCAAAATATTGTATTAAATCTAATTTAATTTAAATAAATAAGGAAAGCTGATAAAAGCTGAAGAAAATTCCAATATTTATGTTACTAAAACTCCAGTCACGTATGTCATTGCATCTGCCAAGTGTGCATACAACGCCATCTACTGGCAACATAGCATTTACAATCATGTTTTTTTATGGGTTCTTGAGTTAAGATAGCGTTGTAAAAAAATGTATGTGAAAATGAATTTTCTTCATAATTTTTTTTTTTTGGGAAATTTTCCAAAATTTTCTTCAAAATATTGTATTAAATCAAATTTAATTTAAATAAATAAGGAAAGCTGATAAAAGCTGAAGAAAATTCCAATATTTATGTTACTAAAACTCCAGTCACATATGTCATTGCATCTGTCAAGTGTGCATACAACGCCATCTACTGGCAATATAGCATTTACAATCATGTTTTTTTATGGGTTCTTGAGTTAAGATAGCGTTGTAAAAAAAATGTATGTCGTTAACAGTAGTGTCGACACAACCGTTAACAGTAGTATTGGCACAACATTTAACAGTAGTGTCGACACAACCGTTAACAGTAGTAGTCGACACAACCGTTAACAGTAGTAGTCGACACAACCGTTAACAGTAGTAGTCGACACAACCGTTAACAGTAGTAGTCGACACAACCGTTAACAGTAGTAGTCGAAACAACCGTTAACAGTAGTCGTCGACACAAACGTTAACAGTAGTGTCGACACAACCGTTAACAGCAGTAGTCGACACAACCATTAAAAGTAGTAGTCGACACAACCGTTAACAGTAGTGTCGACACAACCGTTAACAGTAGTGTCGACACAACCGTTAACAGTAGTGTTGGCACAACATTTCACAGTAGTGTCGACACAACCGTTAACAGTAGTGTCGACACAACCGTTAACAGTAGTGTAGTCGACACAACCGTTAACAGTAGTAGTCGACACAACCGTTAACAGTAGTAGTCGAAACAACCGTTAACAGTAGTGTTGACACAACCGTTAATAGTAGTGTCGACACAACCGTTAACAGTAGTGCCGACACAACGGTTAACAGTAGTGTCGACACAACCGTTAACAGTAGTGTCGACACAACCGTTAACAGTAGTAGTCGACACAACCGTTAACAGTAGTGTCGACATTGTAGTGGGACCACCCTAATACATATTATGAATGTTCACACAAACAATCAGAAACAAACAAGCAAAGAAGATATCAAATTAATAAAAATGCAATGCACTAGCAGCGCACACATGTCCGCTGTTTTTGTGCTGTCGACGATTAAACGACCTTCAGTTTAAATGCAGCGGATAGACTTTGCTTGTGTTGTTGTTGTGCGTTTCAGGTGATATATTTGTTTTGGAAAACATTCCCAAATTAAATGCAACTTAGGATGGGTCACATTTCACTTTTCGCGTTGACAAAAATATTTATAATAACATTTTTATAAAATTAACATTAATAAATTAAGTAGTAGACTATTAGAATTCTTCTCACAGTCAGTATATAAACGACTGCAATTGGGAATCTTAATCAATCTTTGTTAACACCTCCAAGCTCCCAGCTGAGCTTATAATAATTTATGATCAATCATTGTTCACTGCTCCTCGCTGAGCGATCAAATAAAATAGAAATAAAAATAAATAAATAAAATACAAAAGAAATACCATTTTTTATTTTATTACATTATAACATTTTTATTTTATTACAACATAACCGTTAACAGTAGTAGTCGACACAACTGTTAACAGTAGTGTCGACACAACCGTTAACAGTAGTAGTCGACACAACCGTTAACAGTAGTAGTCGACACAACCGTTAACAGTAGTAGTCGAAACAACCGTTAACAGTAGTGTCGACACAACCGTTAACAGTAGTGTCGACACAACCGTTAACAGTAGTAGTCGAAACAACCGTTAACAGTAGTGTCGACACAACCGTTAACAGTAGTAGTCGACACAACTGTTAACAGTAGTGTCGACACAACCGTTAACAGTAGTAGTCGACACAACCGTTAACAGTAGTAGTCGACACAACCGTTAACAGTAGTAGTCGAAACAACCGTTAACAGTAGTAGTCGAAACAACCGTTAACAGTAGTGTCGACACAACCGTTAACAGTAGTGTCGACACAACCGTTAACAGTAGTAGTCGAAACAACCGTTAACAGTAGTGTCGACACAACCGTTAACAGTAGTGTCGACACAACCGTTAACAGTAGTAGTCGAAACAACCGTTAACAGTAGTGTCGACACAACCGTTAACAGTAGTGTCGACACAACCGTTAACAGCAGTGTCGACACAACCGTTAACAGTAGTGTCGACACTACCGTTAACAGTAATGTCGACACAACCGTTAACAGTAGTGTCGACACAACCGTTAACAGTAGTGTCGACACAACCGTTAACAGTAGTGTCGACACAACCGTTAACTGTAGTGTTGACACAACCGTTAACAGTAGTGTTGGCACAACATTTAACAGTAGTGTTGGCACAACCGTTAACAGTAGTGTCGACACAACCGTTAATAGTAGTGTCGACACAACCGTTAACAGTAGTGTCGACACAACCGTTAACAGTAGTGTCGACACAACCGTTAAAAGTAGTAGTCGACACAACCGTTAACAGTAGTGTCGACACAACATTTAACAGTAGTGTTGGCACAACCGTTAACAGTAGTGTCGACACAACCGTTAACAGTAGTGTTGAGACAACCGTTAACAGTAGTAGTCGACACAACCGTTGACAGTAGTGTCGACACAACCGTTAACAGTAGTAGTCGACACTACTGTTTACAGTTTACGACACAACCGTTAAGAGTAGTGTCGGCATAACCGTTAACAGTAGTGTCGGCATAACCGTTAACAGTAGTGTCGACACAACCGTTAACAGTAGTGTCGACACAACCGTTAACAGTAGTGTCGACACAACCGTTAACAGTAGTGTTGACACAACCGTTAACAGTGGTGTCGGCACAACCGTTAACAGTAGTGTCGACACATTAGTTAACAGTAGTGTCGACACAACCGTTAACAGTAGTGTTGACACATTCGTTAACAGTAGTGTTGGCAAAACCGTTAACAGTAATGTTGACACAACCGTTAACAGTAGTGTTGGCACAACCGTTAACAGTAGTGTTGGCACAACCGTTAACAGTAGTGTTGGCACAACCGTTAACAGTAGTGTCGACACAGCCGTTAACAGTAGTAGTCGACACAACCGTTAACAGTAGTGTCGACACAACCGTTAACAGTAGTGTCGACACATCATTTAACAGTAGTGTTGGTACAACCGTTAACAGTAGTGTCGACACAACCGTTAACAGTAGTGTTGAGACAACCGTTAACAGTAGTAGTCGACACAACCGTTAACAGTAGTGTCGACACAACCGTTAACAGTAGTAGTCGACAAAACTGTAAACAGTAGTGTCGACAAAACCGTTAACATTAGTGTCGACACAACCGTTAACAGTAGTGTCGGCATAACTCTTAACAGTAGTGTCGACACAACCGTTAACAGTAGTGTCGACACAACCGTTAACAGTAGTGTCGACACAACCGTTAACAGTAGTGTTGACACAACCGTTAACAGTGGTGTCGACACAACCGTTAACAGTACTGTTGACACATTCGTTAACAGTAGTGTCAACACAACCGTTAACAGTAGTGTTGACACAACCGTAAAAGCTGAAGAAAATTCCAATATTTATGTTACTAAAACTCCAGTCACATATGTCATTGCATCTGCCAAGTGTGCATACAACGCCATCTACTGGCAATATAGCATTTACAATCATGTTTTTTTATGGGTTCTTGAGTTAAGATAGCGTTGTAAAAAAAATGTATGTGAAAATGAATTTTCTTCATAATTTTTTTTTTTGGGAAATTTTCCAAAATTTTCTTCAAAATATTGTATTAAATCAAATTTAATTTAAATAAATAAGGAAAGCTGATAAAAGCTGAAGAAAATTCCAATATTTATGTTACTAAAACTCCAGTCACATATGTCATTGCATCTGCCAAGTGTGCATACAACGCCATCTACTGGCAATATAGCATTTACAATCATGTTTTTTTATGGGTTCTTGAGTTAAGATAGCGTTGTAAAAAAAATGTATGTCGTTAACAGTAGTGCCGACACAACGGTTAACAGTAGTGTCGACACAACCGTTAACAGTAGTAGTCGACACAACCGTTAACAGTAGTAGTCGACACAACCGTTAACAGTAGTAGTCGACACAACCGTTAACAGTAGTAGTCGACACAACCGTTAACAGTAGTAGTCGACACAACCGTTAACAGTAGTAGTCGAAACAACCGTTAACAGTAGTAGTCGACACAAACGTTAACAATAGTGTCGACACAACCGTTAACAGTAGTAGTCGACACAACCGTTAAAAGTAGTAGTCGACACAACCGTTAACAGTAGTGTCGACACAACCGTTAACAGTAGTGTCGACACAACCGTTAACAGTAGTGTTGGCACAACATTTAACAGTAGTGTCGACACAACCGTTAACAGTAGTGTTGACACAACCGTTAACAGTAGTGTCGACACAACCGTTAACAGTAGTGTAGTCGACACAACCGTTAACAGTAGTAGTCGACACAACCGTTAACAGTAGTAGTCGAAACAACCGTTAACAGTAGTGTTGACACAACCGTTAATAGTAGTGTCGACACAACCGTTAACAGTAGTGTCGACACAACCGTTAACAGTAGTGTCGACACAACCGTTAACAGTAGTAGTCGACACAACTGTTAACAGTAGTGTCGACACAACCGTTAACAGTAGTAGTCGACACAACCGTTAACAGTAGTAGTCGACACAACCGTTAACAGTAGTAGTCGAAACAACCGTTAACAGTAGTGTTGACACAACTGTTAACAGTAGTGTCGACACAACCGTTAACAGTAGTGTCGACACAACCGTTAACAGTAGTGTCGACACAACCGTTCCAGTAGTGTCGGCACAACCGTTAACAGTAGTATCGACACAACCGTTAACAGTAGTAGTCGACACATCTGTTAACAGTAGTAGTCGACACAACTGTTAACAGTAGTGTCGACACAACCGTTAACAGTAGTAGTCGAAACAACCGTTAACAGTAGTAGTCGAAACAACCTTTAACAGTAGTGTTGACACAACCGTTAACAGTAGTAGTCGACACAACCGTTAACAGTAGTAGTCGACACAACCGTTAACAGTAGTAGTCGACACAACCGTTAACAGTAGTAGTCGAAACAACCGTTAACAGTAGTGTTGACACAACCGTTAATAGTAGTGTCGACACAACCGTTAACAGTAGTGTCGACACAACCGTTAACAGTAGTGTCGACACAACCGTTAACAGTAGTAGTCGATACAACTGTTAACAGTAGTGTCGACACAACCGTTAGCAGTAGTGTCGACACAACCGTTAACAGCGGAAGTCGACACAACTTTTAACAGTAGTGTCGACACAACCGTTAACAGTAGTAGTCGACACAACCGTTAACAGTACTGTCGACACAACCGTTAACAGTAGCAGTCGACACAAACGTTAACAGTAGTGTCGACACAACCGTTAACAGTAGTAGTCGACACAATCGTTAACAGTAGTGTCGACACAACCGTTAACAGTGGTGTTGACACATTCGTTAACAGTAGTGTCGACACAACTGTTAACAGTAGTGTTGACACAACCGTAAACAGTAGTGTTGACACAACCGTTAACAGTAGTGTTGACACAACCGTTAACAGTAGTGTCGACATTGTAGTGGGACCACCCTAATACATGTTATGAATGTTCACACAAATAATCAGAAACAAACAAGCAAAGAAGATATCAAATTAATAAAAATGCAATGCACTAGCAGCGCATACATGTCCGCTGTTTTTGTGCTGTCGACGATTAAACGACCTTCAGTTTAAATGCAGCGGATAGACTTTGCTTGTGTTGTTGTTGTGCGTTTCAGGTGATATATTTGTTTTGGAAAACATTCCCAATTAAATGCAACTTAGGATGGATCACATTTCACTTTTCGCGTTGACAAAAATATTTATAATAACATTTGTATAAAATTAACATTAATAAATTAAGTAGTAGACTATTAGAATTCTTCTCACAGTCAGTATATAAACGACTGCAATTGGGAATCTTAATCAATCTTTGTTAACACCTCTAAGCTCCCAGCTGAGCTTATAATAATTTATGATCAATCATTGTTCACTGCTCCTCGCTGAGCGATCAAATAAAATAGAAATAAAAATAAATAATAAATACAAAAGAAATACCATTTTTTATTTTATTACATTATAACATTTTTATTTTATTACAACATAACCGTTAACAGTAGTGTTGACACAACCGTTAACAGTAGTGTCGAAACAACCGTTAACAGTAGTGTTGACACAACCGTTAACAGTAGTGTCGACACAACCGTTAACAGTAGTTGTCGACACAACCGTTAACAGTAGTAGTCGACACAACCGTTAACAGTACTAGTCGACACAACCGTTAACAGTACTAGTCGACACAACCGTTAACAGTAGTGTCGACACAACCGTTAACAGTAGTGTCGACACAACCGTTAACATTAGTAGTCGACACAACCGTTAACAGTAGTACTCGACACAACCGTTAACAGTAGTGTCGACACAACAAGTAACAGTAGTAGTCGACACAACCGTTAACAGTAGTAGTCGACACAACCGTTAACAGTAGTGTCGACACAACCGTTAACAGTAGTGTCGACACAACCGTTAACAGTAGTGTCGACACAACCGTTAACCGTAGTGTCGACACAACCGTTAACAGTAGTAGTCGACACAACCGTTAACGTTTGTACGTAATTCGTACGTAATTTGGTTTGATTTAAATTTATAAAAAGGAGACGCTCCGCTTCTATTTTGGCATACATATCGACGCAAAATTGCTGAAACAATCGGCGAAATCGAAGCAAATAGTGTCCAACATTTTGGCGAATCATTAAACGATACGCGTAAAAATTCATTGCACTGACATTCTTGGTAGTTTCCTCACCTAAAATGATATCAGTGACAGTAGTGTCATATTGAAATGAAAATTATTATGAAATCTATTCTCACCGGTCGATGGATTTATCATCTTGATGTTGATATAATATCCATCGTCTCCTTGCCAAAACATCAGTGGGTATTGCAATGCATCGTATGAACGATGTGTTTCGAATATTCGTTGCAATTGCCCCGAGTCCCGACGTGCGAGCACAATATCGCGTGATTCCCGGTTTTCGCCAACAATCACAACTGCAACCTCATCTATTGTTGGAGCGTTGAATTGGCGTTCGTGCGTTCCAGCAGGTCGTTTATCCGCTCTGATCACGACTTTATAGTCATCAGTTGGCATGCGATCCAACGCAGTTTTGAATAACTGGACCAATGCATAATGTTCATGAAGCAGCTGCTGCAAATCGAAAAGAATTCCTCTTCTCATTGCCGTATTGATTGTTTCACGCTGATCAAGTTGATGTTCCACGTTGCCCATGAAGTAAATTTGAAGGAATTTATGTTGTGCGTCTTCAATTGGTAGCAATGATCAAATTCGATGGTGAATTTGGCCTTGGATCTTTAGAGGCAATGACGAAATTAGATTAAATATTTTTTTTTTCATCAAAAGAAAGTGATCGGTTAATTTATAACCTTGAATGTTGGATTGAATCCGCGTTCATGAATAATATCTGCTCCAAATGAAGTCATTTGAAAGCAACCGTTGTATTTCTGAGCGTTCGACAGAAAATGACGTGATTCTGGTGTTTCACGAGTAAGCAAAGAACGCAATGGCTCTGTTGGCAAGGGCAATGGTGGTAATTTAACCTTTCCACTGAGACAGCACAATCCAGGTGTTTCTCCAACGAACTTCAATGCACGGCAATGGCCGCACATAACCTCCATTGGGTGAATTTGAACGGAAGGATGCGAGCTGTAGTCAATTCTGCAATCGTAATGAAACGCTACTCACAAAATAAACATCTTTCTGGACAACTTACCGTTTGAAAATAGAATTTAACATCAAAATAATCAATCAGAATGAAATGAAATGAATTTTCAAAGTATTCCACCTAAAAATTAATTGGAAAATCCTAAATGAACGTTTGGGTTGATTATCGATGAACACGCAATACCATTTACAATGTGCATTTCATTAAACTAAACTCACATCTATGAAATCACCTTTCGCTGGGAATTTTCACAGTAAATTGTTTCAAAATAATGTATTAAATCAAATTTAATTTAAATAAATAACGAAAGCTGATAAAAGCTGAAGAAAATTCCAATATTTATGTTACTAAAACTCCAGTCACATATGTCATTGCATCTGCCAAGTGTGCATACAATGCCATCTACTGGCAATATAGCATTTACAATCATGTTTTTTTATGGGTTCTTGAGTTAAGATAGCGTTGTAAAAAAAATGTATGTGAAAATGAATTTTCTTCATAATTTTTTTTTGGGAAATTTTCCAAAATTTTCTTCAAAATATTGTATTAAATCAAATTTAATTTAAATAAATAAGGAAAGCTGATAAAAGCTGAAGAAAATTCCAATATTTATGTTACTAAAACTCCAGTCACATATGTCATTGCATTTGCCAAGTGTGCATACAACGCCATCTACTGGCAATATAGCATTTACAATCATGTTTTTTTATGGGTTCTTGAGTTAAGATAGCGTTGTAAAAAAAATGTATGTGAAAATGAATTTTCTTCATAATTTTTTTTTTTTTTGGGAAATTTTCTTCAAAATATTGTATTAAATCAAATTTAATTTAAATAAATAAGGAAAGCTGATAAAAGCTGAAGAAAATTCCAATATTTATGTTACTAAAACTCCAGTCACATACGTCATTGCATCTGCCAAGTGTGCATACAACGCCATATACTGGCAATATAGCATTTACAATCATGTTTTTTTATGGGTTCTTGAGTTAAGATAGCGTTGTAAAAAAAATGTATGTGAAAATGAATTTTCTTCATAATTTTTTTTTTGGGAAATTTTCCAAAATTTTCTTATGGATTTTTCTTATTTGGCCGGAGACCTGTCCGAATTGGTGCTAATCACCGAAATCGGTCCAGGCATTCTCGAGTTATAAGCGTAGTAACTAACATCACTTTCTTTTATATATATAGATAACATTTTTATTTTATTACAACATAACCGTTAACAGTAGTGTTGACACAACCGTTAACAGTAGTGTCGACACAACCGTTAACAGTAGTAGTCGACACAACCGTTAACAGTAGTAGTCGACACAACCGTTAACAGTAGTAGTCGAAACAACCGTTAACAGTAGTAGTCGACACAAACGTTAACAGTAGTGTCGACACAACCGTTAACAGTAGTAGTCGACACAACCGTTAAAAGTAGTAGTCGACACAACCGTTAACAGTAGTGTCGACACAACCGTTAACAGTAGTGTCGACACAACCGTTAACAGTAGTGTTGGCACAACATTTAACAGTAGTGTTGGCACAACCGTTAACAGTAGTGTCGGCACAACCGTTAACAGTAGTGTCGACACAACCGTTAACAGTAGTGTCAACACAACCGTTAACAGTAGTGTCGACACAACCGTTAATAGTAGTAGTCGACACAACCGTTAACAGTAGTAGTCGACACAACCGTTAACAGTAGTAGTCGACACAACCGTTAACAGTAGTAGTCGACACAACCGTTAACAGTAGTAGTCGACACAACCGTTAACAGTAGTAGTCGACACAACCGTTAACAGTAGTAGTCGAAACAACCGTTAACAGTAGTGTTGACACAACCGTTAACAGTAGTGTCGACACCACCGTTAACAGTAGTAGTCGACGACAACCGTTAACAGTACTGTTGACACATTCGTTAACAGTAGTGTCAACACAACCGTTAACAGTAGTGTCGACATTGTAGTGGGACCTACCTAATACATATTATGAATGTTCACACAAACAATCAGAAACAAACAAGCAAAGAAGATATCAAATTAATAAAAATGCAATGCACTAGCAGCGCATACATGTCCGCTGTTTTGTGCTGTCGACGATTAAACGACCTTCAGTTTAAATGCAGCGGATAGACTTTGCTTGTGTTTGTTGTTGTGCGTTTCAGGTGATACATTTGTTTTGGAAAACATTCCTAAATTAAATGCAACTTAGGATGGGTCACATTTCACTTTTCGCGTTGACAAAAATATTTATAATAACATTTGTATAAAATTAACATTAATAAATTAAGTAGTAGACTATTAGAATTCTTCTCACAGTCAGTATATAAACGACTGCAATTGGGAATCTTAATCAATCTTTGTTAACACCTCTAAGCTCCCAGCTGAGCTTATAATAATTTATGATCAATCATTGTTCACTGCTCCTCGCTGAGCAATCAAATAAAATAGAAATAAAAATAAATAAATAAAATACAAAAGAAATACCATTTTTTATTTTATTACATTATAACATTTTTATTTTATTACAACATAACCGATAACAGTAGTAGTCGACACAACCGTTAACAGTAGTGTCGACACAACCGTTAACAGTAGTGTCGACACAACCGTTAACAGTAGTGTCGACACAACCGTTAACAGTAGTGTCGGCACAACCGTTAACAGTAGTGTCGACACAACCGTTAACAGTAGTGTTGGCACAACATTTAACAGTAGTGTTGGCACAACCGTTAACAGTAGTGTCGACACAACCGTTAACAGTAGTGTTGGCACAACATTTAACAGTAGTGTTGGCACAACCGTTAACAGTAGTGTCGACACAACCGTTAACAGTAGTGTCGACACAACCGTTAACAGTAGTGTTGGCACAACATTTAACAGTAGTGTTGGCACAACCGTTAACAGCAGTGTCGACACAACCGTTAACAGTAGTAGTCGACACAACCGTTAACAGTAGTAGTCGACACAACCGTTAACAGTAGTGTCGACACAACTGTTAACAGTAGTGTCGACACAACCGTTAACAGTAGTGTCGACACAACCGTTAACAGTAGTGTCGACACAACCGTTAACAGTAGTGTCCACACAACCGTTAACAGTAGTGTCGACACAACCGTTAACAGTAGTGTTGGCACAACATTTAACAGTAGTGTTGGCACAACATTTAGCAGTAGTGTTGGCACAACCGTTAACAGTAGTGTCGACACAACCGTTAACAGTAGTAGTCGACACAACCGTTAACAGTACTGTCGACACAAACGTTAACAGTAGTGTCGACACAACCGTTAACAGTAGTAGTCGACACAAACGTTAACAGTAGTGTCGACACAACCGTTAACAGTAGTAGTCGACACAATCGTTAACAGTAGTGTCGACACAACCGTTTAACAGTGGTGTCGACACAACCGTTAACAGTAGTGTTGACACATTCGTTAACAGTAGTGTCGACACAACCGTTAACAGTGGTGTCGACACAACCGTTAATAGTAGTGTTGACACATTCGTTAACAGTAGTGTCGACACAACCGTTAATAGTAGTGTCGACACAACCGTTAACAGTAGTGTCGACACAACCGTTAACAGTAGTGTAGTGTGTAGTATGCAGTGTGACTTTTAAAGAACAAACAAGTCGAAGCAAACTACCCAAATCATTTTTCAATTTAACTCGCACAAATAAATATCAAATATCATTACTAAAAAACCTTGACGGCATACTTCATTACCACTTGGACAGTTTCAATTTCAATGTCAAAACCACCCAATGCCTAAATTTCCAACAAAGCAGTAATTGTCGTCAACGTGTAAAATTGCTTACGCAAACACACTTACACACACTCACTAATAACAAACATAGATTTAAGTAATAATTATTAATAAGTAAAACATTTTGTAAAATAGTATTTAAGGAAGAATTTTAACAAAATAAAATGATTATTATTTACTCCGCTCATGCATGCGGACTTAAACCTAAAATAAATAATTTAATCTATTTCATGGCGATCCTGCCATTATGCTTTAAAGCAGCATACCAAAAGAAAAATTAATAAAATAATTTTAATAACAGCTATACAAACGCAGCTGTAGTCAAAAGTAAATAATAAATATTTGGAACAAAAAAAAAAACAGCTATACAAACGCAGCTGTAGTCAACAACAGCCTGATGGGACAGCCATAACGTCCATCAGTGGCAAGAGGAAAACTGAAAGGAAGATTCAGATAGAGATGACCAGCCTAGCGCAAACGCAACCAAGAGCGGGCCCTAAAGCACTGACGATAGAAGAGTACAAAAAGCGTCTCTGCAGAAAGAAGGAAGATATAATAACTGCACCGAAACCAGTCCCAAAGATAAAAAGTAGAGGAGGATACACTCAGCGTCTCAAGAGGGAGAGAGCCGTACTTTTACGACAAGTACGAGGTACGCCACCACCTACCTGGGAAGTTTCGACGACAATATGGGCGCGGATTGCGGAGCTGGAAGGTAAATTGGAACAATACATCAAATACAGAATAAAAATATGAACAACTGCACGCGCTATTCGCATGCATAGTACCAGTAAGCGATAATCGCTCGTGGTAAAAATTTTTTTATTTTAACAAATTGAAATTATGAAGTAAAAATAAGAAGCAACTTAATTGCAAAAATTGAAAAAAAATTTATTTTAAGAGGAAAAAAATTTGTAATTTAAGATTAAAATTTCATTCTTCATTAACGAAAAATTTTTTTAAGTTAAAATCAACAAATTTTTTAAGAATGGGCAAGACCGAATCGAAATTAGAAAAGCCCAACGCTAACGTAATAAATGAAGTAGAAATAAGAGAAGAAAAAGTTAATATGGGAACAATAGAAATATGTATCATCATAATTACGATTGTAAGCATTATAAACTTAGCATTACATGTATACGCTATGCACAATAAAAAATTAAAGAAAAGATATCTAAGTATGGCAAACCAACTTGATAAGGTATAAATAAGAAAGAAAATTCATTTTAAATAAAAACAAAAGAAAAAAAAAATTTTTTTTTGTTTGGAAAGAAATAGAACTAAATAATTTTATGTCCATGGATAAATGGGAAGCAATAATAAAATCCATAGAAAGTAATGTAGTAATAACAAGAAAATCTTATAAATGCATAACACAAAACCGTAACATAGGGCAAGACACAATAAGAAAACATTTAGGCATTATAATAACTTCAATAGAAGATATTAGAAAGACGGTAGCAATAAATAAAGACAGATTAACACAAACACATAGGAACCAAGCATTAACAATATTTTGGGAACTCAGAGACTTATTAGTTAAAGCCCTTAACCGTCATAATATTCAGCAAGAAGTACCACACACTATTGACGAACTAATACAAATTGATGTCAATATCCTTATAACACCTGATAAACGACAACTTATGATAGAAGATAATATTACTGAAGGAGAAGGACTAGAAGAAATCAACATGGCACAGACAGCTATTGAATTTATAAATACTGCCACCAGGTTGATTCCTGAATTCGATGGAAAGCCAGAAAATCTAAGATCATTCTTAGATGCACTTTCTTTAGTGGACACACTAAAAGGCAACCACGAATCATTGGCCATTAGTTTAATAAAGACTAAACTAAAGGGCAATAGTAGAAACCTCTTAGACAATGAGACGACAATTGAATCTATCATGGGAAAACTGACAGCATGTGTAAAAGGCGAAACCATTGAAGTAATATCAGCAAAAATTTTTAACATTAAACAAATTGGTAAATCCGCTAATACCTACTGCAATGAGATAGAAACACTGACCAAATCCTTAGAAAGCGCATACATCGCTGACGGCATACCCTGTAGTCAAGCCACCAAATACTCAACTCAAGTAGCAGTAAAGGCAATGACCAAAAATTGCACCATGGATAGAGTAAAACTCATCATGGAGGCAGGTCAATTCAACACCATGAACGAAGCAATAGGAAAGTTTGTCGGAAGTTGCACCGAAGCAACTGGACAACACAACACTATCCTACACTTCGGAAGATCAAATAGACCCTACCATGGAAACAGAGGAAATGGTAGAGAAAGCTACAGAGGTGGTAACAGAGGAAACTACAGAGGAGGAAATCGACAAAATAACAGAAGATATAATTACAATAACGGTAATAGGAATAACAACTCCAACTATCGTGGAAACCGTAACCGAAACAATTATAACCGATAGGAAAATAGTCGAACTGATAATGTTAGAATAACTACCAATAACCAAGAGCATTCGGAATACTCTCACAGTCCCCTAAGATCAAGTCAATAGAAAGAAAAGTGTATAATCTCAATCTTAACTTGAGCATTTTTATGAAAGTCCAATTAAATGACACTAACAATACAATAATATTATTAATAGACACAGGAGCAGATATTTCACTAATAAAAATTGCACACTTTAAACAAAATCAAATAAACAAACAAATCATTACATCATTAAGTGGAATAGGACAAGGTAAAATAAAATCAATAGGAACTACACACTTCGATCTGAAGTATAAAAATTTCTTAGTTCCGCACACCTTTCACGTTGTGCACGATGATTTCCCAATACCTTGTGATGGAATCATCGGTATGGATTTTATCAGAAAATACAATTGTATTCTAGATTTCAACGAAGATTTTGATTACTTTGTTCTACGTCCACCTCACTTTCACAAACACATAGAAATACCAATAACAAATACATGCAATGAATACTTAACCTTGCCAGCAAGATCTGAAGTAATACGCCAAATGGAAATTAACATTTCGAGTCAAGATATACTTGTACCAAACCAGGAAATTCATCCAGGTGTGTTTATAGCAAGTACTCTTGTAAGAGCAAATAGAGCATTCATTCGCATTCTAAATACAAATTTTCACACAGTAAAATTTGAGAAATCAAAAATTATAACCGAACAAATTAATGATTATGAAATGGTCACAAATAACCAAGTTAATAGTAACAGTAGAAAAACAAAAATCTTAACCATATTAAATAACCAATTTCCAAGTCAATTTAAGAATACATTAACAAACCTTTGTTCAAAATTCACTGATATCTTTGGTTTAGAAACTGAACCGATATCAACTAATAATTTCTATAGCCAAAAATTGCAAGTTAAAGATAATACACCCGTGTATATTAAGAACTATAGAGTACCACATACTCACAGGGAAGAGATTAACAATCAAGTGAGGGAATTGATAGACGATGGAATAATCGAACCATCACACTCCGGGTACAACAGTCCCATCTTACTAGTACCAAAAAAGCCACTACCAGGCTTTAAGGAAAAAAGATGGAGACTGGTAATGGATTACGGGCAACTGAATAAAAGACTCGTCGCAGACAAGTTTCCACTGCCAAGAATAGACGACATTCTAGATCAACTTGGCAGAGCAAAATATTTCTCATGTTTAGATTTAATGTCTGGATTCCACCAAATAGAATTGGAAGATAAATCTAGAAATCTTACGTCATTTTCAACGTACAATGGATCATATAGATTCACTAGACTTCCATATGGACTAAAAATAGCACCAAACTCGTTCCAAAGAATGATGACATTTGCTGTCAGTGGTTTAAAACCCGATCAAGCTTTCTTATATATGGACGATTTAGTCGTATTAGGATGCTCTGAGAAGCATATGCTTTCAAATTTAACGAATGTCTTTGAATTATGTAGAAAACACAATCTCAAACTACACCCCGAAAAATGTTCATTTTTTAGAACGGAGGTAACATATCTAGGACATAAGTGTACTGATAAAGGGATACTACCAGACGATAGTAAATATTCAGTAATCAGGAATTATCCACAACCTACCGACGCAGATAGCGCACGAAGATTCGTAGCCTTTTGCAATTACTATCGAAGGTTTATCGAAAACTTTTCGCACCATTCTAGACACATTACGAGATTGACCAAGAAAAATGTACAGTTCAAATGGACTGAAGATTGTGAAAAGGCATTTAAATAATTAAAGAAAGCATTAATAAGCCCTACATTACTGCAATACCCCGACTTCGAGAAAGAGTTTTGTATTACTACAGACGCAAGCATGTATGCTTGTGGGGCAGTTTTAACTCAAGAGCACGAAGGAAAACACTTACCTGTTGCATATGCATCCAAATCCTTCACAAAGGGAGAAAGCAATAAATCCACCATTGAACAAGAATTAACAGCCATTCACTGGGCTATTACACACTTTAGACCATATATATACGGTAAACAATTTCTTGTCCGTACGGACCACAGACCACTAACATACTTATTTTCAATGAGAAATCCTAGTTATAAATTGACTAGAATGAGACTTGATCTAGGGGAATATGAGTTCACAGTTGAATATCTTAGGGGCAAAGACAATTATGTCGCGGATGCTTTATCACGGATAACAATAGACAATCTGAAAGAAATGACTGAGTCAGTAGCTAAAGTACTCAGAATAACAACACGTTCAATGACACATAGGAAAGACACAGCATACGCAAGTAGTAAATTAAATAAGCATCATCAAATATATAATAGGCCCAATATATACGTTCCTTTGAATAATACTGAAGTCAGGAGATACTGTAAATTAAAGATTATCCCTGAGAGATGTTACATCAAAAGAGGTAAATCGATAATTGCGTATATATATATATATATATATCAATGATTTATTTACTAATGAAAAATTTGACTTAGGCCAATTTTTCTCAAGGCTCGATGAAGTGGCCGGTAAATACAGAATTGATAAACTACAATTGGCACCAAACGAGAAGATTTTCGAATATATCTCGATTATTGATTTTAAAAATAAGGGCAATGAAATATTAAGACAAGTAAAAGTAGCGCTACTAAACGAGGTGATCCAAATTGATGACAATGCTAGAATTGAAAATATATTAAAAAGATATCATGATGACCCAATTGAAGGAGGTCACTGCGGAATTTATAGAACCACCGAAAAAATAAAAAAATACTACTACTGGAAAAACATGACCAGGGAATTAGAAAATATGTAAAGTCATGCCATAAGTGTCAAACTACAAAAACATTAAAACACCTGAAGAATCCAATGATTATTACAAAGACACCGGTACAAGCTTTCGATACGGTATTCGTAGACACCATCGGTCCATTTCCAAGATCGATTAACGGAAATGAATATGCAATCACTATCATATGTGACTTGACAAAGTACCTAGTAACAATACCTATACGGGACAAGTACGCAAGGACAATCGCAAAAGCTATCTTTGAACATTTTATTCTCATTTATGGTCCAATGAAGACGTTCATTTCGGACATGGGAACAGAATACAAAAATGCGATACTTACGGAATTATGTGATTTACTCAGAATAGAGAAAATAACTTCTACAGCACATCATCACCAAACTCTCGGTACCATAGAAAGGAGTCACAGAACATTCAATGAATATGTTCGCTCCTATATATTAATGGATAAAACCGACTGGGATGAATGGTTTATATATTTCACATACTGTTTCAACACGACACCATCGACAGTACATAACTACTGCCCATATGAATTAATATTTACTAAAATACCTAATAGTTTTGAACAATTTAGAGAGATAGATAGAATTACCCCGTTATATAATGTAGATAATTACGCTAAGGAAGCTAAATTTAGATTAGAAGTAGCTAGTGTAAGGGCCCAGCACTTAATAAATAAACAAAAACAAAAACTAGTTTATGATAGAAATACTATACCTTATAATTTTAAAATAGGAGATTTAGTTTTATTAAAAAATGAATCAGGACATAAGTTAGAACCTCAGTATAAAAGTCCGTTTATCATAAGAGATATACTTTTAAGAGGAAATGTACAAATAATAGATAATAAAACCAATAAAGAACAAATAGTTCATAAGAATAGACTTAAAATGTACAATAAGTAAAGACATAAGTAAAAAGAAACTGATAAAAGTCAAAAACAATATTGTAAAAGAATGTCCATAAAAACTGCAGTTATATGAACATTCTTATTAAAAAGGGAGGTGTAGTGTGTAGTATGCAGTGTGACTTTTAAAGAACAAACAAGTCGAAGCAAACTAACCCAAATCATTTTTCAATTTAACTCGCACAAATAAATATCAAATATCATTACTAAAAAACCTTGACGGCATACTTCATTACCACTTGGACAGTTTTAATTTCAATGTCAAAACCACCCAATGCCTAAATTGCCAACAAAGCAGTAATTGTCGTCAACGTGTAAAATTGCTTACGCAAACACACTTACACACACTCACTAATAACAAACATAGATTTAAGTAATAATTATTAATAAGTAAAACATTTTGTAAAATAGTATTTAAGGAAGAATTTTAACAAAATAAAATGATTATTATTTACTCCGCTCATGCATGCGGACTTAAACCTAAAATAAATAATTTAATCTTTTTCAGTAGTGTCGACACAACCGTTAACAGTAGTGTCGACACAACCGTTAACAGTAGTAGTCGACACAACTGTTAACAGTAGTGTCGACACAACCGTTAACAGTAGTAGTCGACACAACTGTTAACACTAGTGTCGACACAACCGTTAACAGTAGTGTTGACAAAACCGTTAACAGTAGTGTTGACACAACCGTTAACAGTAGTGTCGACACAACCGTTAACAGTAGTGTCGACACAACCGTTAACAGTAGTGTTGACACAATCGTTAACAGTAGTGTCGACACAACCGTTAACAGTAGTGTTGACACAACCGTTAACAGTAGTGTCGACACAACCGTTAACAGTAGTAGTCGACACAACCGTTAACAGTAGTAGTCGAAACAACCGTTAACAGTAGTGTTGACACAACCGTTAACAGTGGTGTCGACACAACCGTTAACAGTAGTGTTGACACATTCGTTAACAGTAGTAGTCGACACAACCGTTAACAGTAGTAGTCGACACAACCGTTAACAGTAGTGTTGACACAACCGATAACAGTAGTAGTCGACACAACAGTTAACAGTAGTGTTGATACAACCGTTAACAGTAGTAGTCGACACAATCGTTAACAGTAGTGTCGACACAACCGTTAACAGTAGTAGTCGACACAACTGTAAACAGTAGTGTCGATAAAAACGTAAACAGTAGTGTCGGCATAACCGTTAACAGTAGTAGGCGACACAACCGTTAACAGTAGTGTTGATACAACCGTTAACAGTAGTAGTCTACACAACCGTTAACAATAGTAGTCTACACAACCGTTAACAGTAGTGTCTACACAACCGTTAACAGTAGTAGTCGTCACAATCGTTAACAGTAGTGTCGACACAACCGTTAACAGTGGTGTCGACACAACCGTTAATAGTGGTGTCGACACAACTGTTAACAGTAGTGTTGACTCAACCGTTAACAGTAGTGCCGACATTGTAGTGGGACCACCCTAATACATATTATGAATGCAATGCACTAGCAGCGCATACATGTCCGCTGTTTTGTGCTGTCGACGATTAAACGACCTTCAGTTTAAATGCAGCGGATAGACTTTGCTTGTGTTGTTGTTGTGCGTTTCAAATGATACATTTGTTTTGGAAAACATTCCTAAATTAAATGCAACTTAGGATGGGTCACATTTCACTTTTCGCGTTGACAAAAATATTTATAATAACATTTGTATAAAATTAACATTAATAAATTAAGTAGTAGACTATTAGAATTCTTCTCACAGTCAGTATATAAACGACTGCAATTGGGAATCTTAATCAATCTTTGTTAACACCTCTAAGCTCCCAGCTGAGCTTATAATAATTTATGATCAATCATTGTTCACTGCTCCTCGCTGGGCGATCAAATAAAATAGAAATAAAAATAAATAAATAAAATACAAAAGAAATACCATTTTTTATTTTATTACATTATAACATTTTTATTTTATTACAACATAACCGTTAACAGTAGTGTTGACGCAACCGTTAACAGTAGTGTCGACACAACCGTTAACAGTAATGTCGACACAACCGTTAAAAGTATTAGTCGACACAACCGTTAACAGTAGTGTCGACACAACCGTTCACAGTAGTGTCGACAGAACCGTTAACAGTAGTGTCGACACAACCGTTAACAGTAGTAGTCGACACAACCGTTAACAGTAGTAGTCGACACAACCGTTAACAGTAGTAGTCGAAACAACCGTTAACAGTAGTGTTGACACAACCGTTAACAGTAGTGTCGACACAACCGTTAACAGTAGTGTTGACACAACCGTTAACAGTAGTGTCGACACAACCGTTAACAGTAGTAGTCGACACAACCGTTAACAGTAGTAGTCGACACACCCGTTAACAGTAGTGTCGACACACCCGTTAACAGTAGTGTCGACACAACCGTTAACAGTAGTGTCGACACAACCGTAGTGTTGGCACAACCGTTAACAGTAGTGTTGGCACAACCGTTAACAGTAGTGTCGACACAACCGTTAACAGTAGTAGTGGACACAACCGTTAACAGTAGTGTCGACACAACCGTTAAGAGTAGTGTCGACACAACCGTTAACAGTAGTGTCGACACAACCGTTAACAGTAGTGTCGACACAACCGTTAACAGTAGTGTTGGCACAACATTTAACAGTAGTGTTGGCACAACCGTTAACAGTAGTGTTGGCACAACATTTAACAGTAGTGTTGGCACAACCGTTAACAGTAGTGTCGACACAACCGTTAACAGTAGTAGTCGACACAACCGTTAACAGTGGTAGTCGACACAACTGTTAACAGTAGTGTCGACACAACCGTTAACAGTAGTAGTCGACACAACCGTTAACAGTACTGTCGACACAAACGTTAACAGTAGTGTCGACACAACCGTTAACAGTAGTAGTCGACACAAACGTTAACAGTAGTGTCGACACAACCGTTAACAGTAGTAGTCGACACAATCGTTAACAGTAGTGTCGACACAACTGTTAACAGTAATGTCGACACAACCGTTAACAGTAGTGTCGACACAACCGTTAACAGTGGTAGTCGACACAACCGTTAACAGTAGTGTCGACACAACCGTCAACAGTAGTGTCGACACAACCGTTAACAGTAGTGTCGACACAACCGTTAACAGTAGTGTCGACACAACCGTTAACAGTAGTGTCGACACAATCGTTAACAGTAGTAGTCGACACAACTGTTAACAGTAGTGTCGACACAACCGTTAACAGTAGTAGTCGACACAACCGTTAACAGTAGTAGTCGACACAACCGTTAACAGTAGTAGTCGAAACAACCGTTAACAGTAGTGTTGACACAACCGTTAACAGTAGTGTCGACACAACCGTTAACAGTAGTAGTCGACACAACCGTTAACAGTAGTAGTCGACACAACCGTTAACAGTAGTAGTCGACACAACCGTTAACAGTACTAGTCGACACAACCGTTAACAGTAGTGTCGACACAAATGTTAACAGTAGTAGTCGACACAACCGTTAACAGTAGTACTCGACACAACCGTTAACAGTAGTGTCGACACAACAAGTAACAGTAGTAGTCGACACAACCGTTAACAGTAGTACTCGACACAACCGTTAACAGTACTGTCGGCACAACCGTTAACAGTAGTAGTCGAAACAACCGTTAACAGTAGTAGTCGAAACAACCGTTAACAGTAGTAGTCGAAACAACCGTTAACAGTAGTAGTCGACACAACCGTTAACAGTAGTAGTCGACACAACCGTTAATAGTAGTAGTCGACACAACCGTTAACAGTAGTAGTCGAAACAACCGTTAACAGTAGTGTTGACACAACCGTTAACAGTGGTGTCGACACAACCGTTAACAGTAGTGTTGACACATTCGTTAACAGTAGTGTCGACACAACCGTTAACAGTAGTAGTCGACACAACCGTTAACAGTACTAGTCGACACAACCGTTAACAGTAGTAGTCGACACAACCGTTAACAGTAGTAGTCGACACAACCGTTAACAGTAGTAGTCGACACAATCGTTAACAGTAGTGTTGGCACAACATTTAACAGTGGTGTCGACACAACCGTTAACAGTAGTGTTGACACATTCGTTAACAGTAGTGTTGACACATTCGTTAACAGTAGTGTCGACACAACCGTTAACAGTGGTGTCGACACAACCGTTAACAGTAGTGTTGACACAACCGTTAACAGTAGTGCTGACACAACCGTTAATAGTAGTGTCGACACAACCGTTAACAGTAGTGTTGACAAAACCGTTAACAGTAGTGTTGACACAACCGTTAACAGTAGTGTCGACACAACCGTTAACAGTAGTGTCGACACAACCGTTAACAGTAGTGTTGACACAATCGTTAACAGTAGTGTCGACACAACCGTTAACAGTAGTGTTGACACAACCGTTAACAGTAGTGTCGACACAACCGTTAACAGTAGTAGTCGACACAACCGTTAACAGTAGTGTTGACACAACCGTTAACAGTGGTGTCGACACAACCGTTAACAGTAGTGTTGACACATTCGTTAACAGTAGTGTTGACACATTCGTTAACAGTAGTGTCGACACAACCGTTAACAGTGGTGTCGACACAACCGTTAACAGTGGTGTCGACACAACCGTTAACAGTAGTGTTGACACAACCGTTAACAGTAGTGTCGACACAACCGTTAACAGTAGTGTTGACACAACCGTTAACAGTAGTGTCGACACAACCGTTAACAGCAGTGTCGACACAACCGTTAACTGTAGTGTTGACACAATCGTTAACAGTAGTGTCGACACAACCGTTAACAGTAGTGTTGACACAACCGTTAACAGTAGTAGTCTACACAACCGTTAACAGTAGTAGTCTACACAACCGTTAACAGTAGTAGTCTACACAACCGTTAACAGTAGTGTCGACACAACCGTTAACAGTAGTAGTCGACACAACCGTTAATAGTAGTAGTCGACACAACCGTTAACAGTAGTAGTCGAAACAACCGTTACCAGTAGTGTTGACACAACCGTTAACAGTAGTGTCGACACAACCGTTAACAGTAGTAGTCGACACAACCGTTAACAGTAGTGTTGACACAACCGTTAACAGTAGTAGTCTACACAACCGTTAAAAGTAGTAGTCGACACAACCGTTAACAGTAGTGTCGACACAACCGTTAACAGTAGTGTTGACACAACCGTTAACAGTAGTAGTCTACACAACCGTTAAAAGTAGTAGTCGACACAACCGTTAACAGTAGTGTCGACACAACCGTTAACAGTAGTGTTGACACAATCGTTAACAGTAGTGTTGACACAATCGTTAACAGTAGTGTCGACACAACCGTTAACAGTAGTGTTGACACAACCGTTAACAGTAGTAGTCTACACAACCGTTAACAGTAGTAGTGTACACAACCGTTAAAAGTAGTAGTCGACACAACCGTTAACAGTAGTGTCGACACAACCGTTAACAGTAGTGTCGACACAACCGTTAACAGTAGTGTTGGCACAACACTTAACAGTAGTGTTGGCACAACATTTAACAGTAGTGTTGGCACAACCGTTAACAGTAGTGTCGACACAACCGTTAACAGTAGTAGTCGACACAACCGTTAATAGTAGTAGTCGACACAACCGTTAACGGTAGTAGTCGAAACAACCGTTAACAGTAGTGTTGACACAACCGTTAACAGTAGTGTCGACACAACCGTTAACAGTAGTAGTCGACACAACCGTTAACAGTAGTAGTCAACACAACCGTTAACAGTAGTAGTCGAAACAACCGCTAACAGTAGTGTTGACATAACCGTTAATAGTAGTGTCGACACAACCGTTAACAGTAGTAGTCGAAACAACCGCTAACAGTAGTGTTGACATAACCGTTAATAGTAGTGTCGACACAACCGTTAACAGTAGTAGTCGACACAACCGTTAACAGTAGTGTCGACACAACCGTTAACAGTAGTGTCGACACAACCGTTAACAGTAGTGTTGACACAACCGTTAACAGTAGTAGTCTACACAACCGTTAACAGTAGTAGTCTACACAACTTTTAACAGTAGTAGTCTACACAACCGTTAACAGTAGTAGTCTACACAACCGTTAACAGTAGTAGTCTACACAACCGTTAACAGTAGTGTCTACACAACCGTTAAAAGTAGTAGTCGACACAACCGTTAACAGTAGTGTCGACACAACCGTTAACAGTAGTGTTGGCACAACATTTAACAGTAGTGTCGACACAACCGTTAACAGTAGTGTCGACACAACCGTTAACAGTAGTGTCGACACAACCGTTAACAGTAGTAGTCGACACAACCGTTAACAGTAGTAGTCGACACAACCGTTAACAGTAGTAGTCGACACAACCGTTAACAGTAGTAGTCGACTCAACCGTTAACAGTAGTAGTCGAAACAACCGTTAACAGTAGTGTTGACACAACCGTTAATAGTAGTGTCGACACAACCGTTAACAGTAGTGTCGACACAACCGTTAACAGTAGTGTCGACACAACCGTTAACAGTAGTGTCGACACAACCGTTAACAGTAGTAGTCGACACAACTGTTAACAGTAGTGTCGACACAACCGTTAACAGTAGTAGTCGACACAAACGTTAACAGTAGTGTTGACACAACCGTTAACAGTAGTAGTCGACACAAACGTTAACAGTAGTGTCGACACAACCGTTAACAGTAGTAGTCGACACAATCGTTAACAGTAGTGTCGACACAACCGTTAACAGTGGTGTCGACACAACCGTTAACAGTAGTGTTGACAGATTCGTTAACAGTGGTGTTGACACATTCGTTAACAGTAGTGTCGACACAACTGTTAACAGTAGTGTTGACACAACCGTTAACAGTAGTGTCGACATTGTAGTGGGACGACCCTAATACATATTATGAATGTTCACACAAACAATCAGAAACAAACAAGCAAAGAAGATATCAAATTAATAAAAATGCAATGCACTAGCAGCGCACACATGTCCGCTGTTTTTATGCGGTCGACGATTAAACGACCTTCAGTTTAAATGCAGCGGATAGACTTTGCTTGTGTTGTTGTTGTGCGTTTCAGGTGATATATTTGTTTTGGAAAACATTCCCAAATTAAATGCAACTTAGGATGGGTCACATTTCACTTTTCGCGTTGACAAAAATATTTATAATAACATTTGTATAAAATTAACATTAATAAATTAAGTAGTAGACTATTAGAATTCTTCTCACAGTCAGTATATAAACGACTGCAATTGGGAATCTTAATCAAACTTTGTTAACACCTCTAAGCTCCCAGCTGAGCTTATAATAATTTATGATCAATCATTGTTCACTGCTCCTCGCTGAGCTATCAAATAAAATAGAAATAAAAATAAATAAATAAAATACAAAAGAAATACCATTTTTTATTTTATTACATTATAACATTTTTATTTTATTACAACATAACCGTTAACAGTAGTGTTGACACAACCGTTAACAGTAGTGTCGACACAACCGTTAACAGTAGTGTCGATACAACCGATAACAGTAGTAGTCGACACAACCGTTAACAGTGGTAGTCGACACAACTGTTAACAGTAGTGTCGACACAACCGTTAACAGTAGTAGTCGACACAAACGTTAACAGTAGTGTCGACACAACCGTTAACAGTAGTAGTCGACACAAACGTTAACAGTAGTGTCGACACAACCGTTAACAGTAGTAGTCGACACAAACGTTAACAGTAGTGTCGACACAACCGTTAACAGTAGTAGTCGACACAATCGTTAACAGTAGTGTCGACACAACCGTTAACAGTGGTGTCGACACAACCGTTAACAGTAGTGTTGACACATTCGTTAACAGTAGTGTTGACACATTCGTTAACAGTAGTGTCGACACAACTGTTAACAGTAGTGTTGACACAACCGTTAATAGTAGTGTCGACATTGTAGTGGGACCACCCTAATACATATTTTGAATGTTCACACAAACAATCAGAAACAAACAAGCAAAGAAGATATCAAATTAATAAAAATGCAATGCACTAGCAGCGCATACATGTCCGCTGTTTTTGTGCGGTCGACGATTAAACGACCTTCAGTTTAAATGCAGCGGATAGACTTTGCTTGTGTTGTTGTCGTGCGTTTCAGGTGATATATTTGTTTTGGAAAACATTCCCAAATTAAATGCAACTTAGGATGGGTCACATTTCACTTTTCGCGTTGACAAAAATATTTATAATTACATTTGTATAAAATTAACATTAATAAATTAAGTAGTAGACTATTAGAATTCTTCTCACAGTCTGTATATAAACGACTGCAATTGGGAATCTTAATCAAACTTTGTTAACACCTCTAAGCTCCCAGCTGAGCTTATAATAATTTATGATCAATCATTGTTCACTGCTCCTCGCTGAGCGATCAAATCAAATAGAAATAAAAATAAATAAATAAAATACAAAAGAAATACCATTTTTTATTTTATTACATTATAACATTTTTATTTTATTACAACATAACCGATAACAGTAGTAGTCGACACAACCGTTAACAGTAGTGTCGACACAACCGTTAAAAGTAGTAGTCGACACAACCGTTAACAGTAGTGTCGACACAACCGTTAACAGTAGTGTCGACACAACCGTTTACAGTAGTGTCGACACAACCGTTAACAGTAGTGTTGGCACAACATTTAACAGTAGTGTTGGCACAACCGTTAACAGTAGTGTCGACACAACCGTTAAGAGTAGTAGTCGACACAACCGTTAACAGTAGTGTCTACACAACCGTTAACAGTAGTGTCTACACAACCGCTAACAGTAGTGTCTACACAACCGTTAACAGTAGTAGTTGACACAATCGTTAACAGTAGTGTCGACACAACCGTTAACAGTAGTGTCGACACAATCGTTAACAGTAGTGTCGACACAATCGTTAACAGTAGTGTCGACACAACCGTTAACAGTAGTGTCGACACAACCGTTAACAGTAGTGTCGACACAATCGTTAACAGTAGTGGCGACACAACCGTTAACAGTAGTGTCGACAAAACCGTTAACAGTAGTGTCGACACAACCGTTAACAGTAGTGTCGACACAACCGTTAACAGTAGTGTCGACACAACCGTTAACAGTAGTGTCGACACAACCGTTAACAGTAGTGTCGACACAACCGTTAACAGTAGTAGTCGACACAACTGTTAACAGTAGTGTTGACACAACCGTTGTGTCGACACAACCGTTAACAGTAGTAGTCGACACAACCGTTAACAGTAGTAGTCGACACAACCGTTAACAGTAGTAGTCGACACAACCGTTAACAGTAGTAGTCGACACAACCGTTAACAGTAGTAGTCGAAACAACCGTTAACAGTAGTGTTGACACAACCGTTAACAGTAGTGTCGACACAACCGTTAACAGTAGTAGTCGACACAACCGTTAACAGTAGTAGTCGACACAACTGTTAACAGTAGTAGTCGACACAAACGTTAACAGTAGTAGTCGACACAACCGTTAACAGTAGTAGTCGACACAACCGTTAACAGTAGTGCCGACACAACCGTTAACAGTACTAGTCGACACAACCGTTAACAGTACTAGTCGACACAACCGTTAACAGTAGTGTCGAAACAACCGTTAACAGTAGTGTCAACACAAATGTTAACAGTAGTAGTCGACACAACCGTTAACAGTAGTACTCGACACAACCGTTAACAGTAGTGTCGACACAACAAGTAACAGTAGTAGTCGACACAACAAGTAACAGTAGTAGTCGACACAACCGTTAACAGTAGTGTCGACACAACCGTTAACAGTAGTAGTCGACACAACTGTTAACAGTAATGTCGACACTACTGTTAACAGTAGTATCGACACAACCGTTAACAGTAGTAGTCGACACAACCGTTAACAGTAGTAGTCGAAACAACCGTTAACAGTAGTAGTCGAAACAACCGTTAACAGTAGTGTCGACACAACCGTTAACAGTAGTAGTCGACACAACCGTTAACAGTAGTGTTGTAGCGAAGATCTGGCAGGATCGCCATGTAGCGAGGATAAATCAGAATTGAAAAGAATTGTTTATTTGTTTTTATTGTAAGAGTTTATTCCTGAGCTCCTCAATTAGAGCTCGAAGGAATGTTTAATATTTATTAACAATTTTGATTATGATTGCTTTATTCTTAATTTCTACAGCTTATATACTAACAATGAAAATATTCTAGATTCTAGGTTTGAGTGACGTCACTCCATTCTTACTTCATATTCTTATACTTAACTACATACATTAATATAAATATTACTAGGTTATCATAAAATACTGTACAATGACATGAATGTATTTAGTGTAACCATTAACAAAACTGACCAACAAATATAGAGAAACTCAGCGTCATCAAAAATACTTCCGCATGAAGTGTCCCCATTAATGCCCATGCATAATATAGTAACAACAACAATAGAGTATAATTAAATTATGCTGATGATCAATAAATTGGTTACTATAAGTTATTCGATAATATTTATTAATACAAATGTATTGGCAATTAAGGTCTCTTTGTTTCTCTACTTATGTGTCAATTATGCCAATTGGTTAATCACACTACACCTCCACTTTTTATAAGAATGTTCATATAACGTGAGTTCTATGGACATTCTTTTACAATTATGTTAAATATTTATTTATATGATATAATTCTTTAAATGTTACTATAATTTTAATTGTAAATAATTTATTTATGATATATCTTAAGTCTATTTTTATGAACTATTTGTTCTTTGTTATTTTTCTTATCAACTATTGTTACATTATTTCTTAAATCTATTTTCTTAATTTTAAATGGACCCTTATATTGATTATCTAACTTATGACCTGAATTATTCTTAAGTAAAACTAAATCTCCTAATTCAAAATTATAATCTAGTATATTCCTATCATAATTTTCTTTTTGTTTTGTCTTATTTCTATCTAATAATATTCGAGCTCTTTTAAATGCTAATTCTAATCTATATTTTGCTTCTTTGGCGTAGTCATCTATATTGTATAGTGGAGAAATTGTATCCACTTCTGTGAATTCTGAGAATTTATTTGGATTTCTTGAAAAAACTAATTCATAAGGACAATAGTTATGTGCGGTTGATGGTGTTGTATTAAAACAATAAGTGAAATATTTCAACCACTCATCCCAATCTGTCCTATCTACTGAAATATGTGAACGTACATATTCATTGAAAGTTCTATGACTTCTTTCTATTGTACCTAACGTCTGGTGATGATGAGCTGTTGAAATTAGTTTTTCAATTTTAAGCAATTTACATAATTCTGTCAGTATTGAATTCTTATATTCTGTCCCCATGTCAGAAATGAATGTCCTCATTGGACCATAGGTCAGTATAAAGTTTTCAAAGATCGCCTTTGCTACCGTTTTGGCATTTTTGTCGGCAATAGGAATAGTTACCAAATATTTTGTCAAATCACATATTATGGTGATTGCAAATTCATTTCCCCGAATGGATCTTGGGAATGGTCCTATTGTATCCACGTATACCGTATCGAATGCCTTTATAGGTGTTGGTGTGACAGTCATGGGACATTTTAAGTGTCTGGTTGCCTTTGTCGTCTGACATTTGTGACATGTTTTAACATATTTAGTTATATCTTTTGTCATGTTCTTCCAGTAGTAGTATCGTTTTATTTTACCTATAGTTCTATAAACTCCACAATGTCCACCTTCAATAGGATCATTGTGATATTTCAGCATAATGTCAAGAATTGCCTTAGCATTCTTATTATCAATTAGAGTCACCTCATTTAATAGTGCTATTCTCACTTTCTTTAAATATCTATTGCCCATAATCTTAAACTCATTTGTTGAGATAAATTCGAAAATTTTCTCACTGGGTGCCACTTGTAATTTTTCAATATTTAGTTTACCGGCCACTTTCTCAAGCCTAAAGAAAAATTGTCCTAAGTCAATTTTCTTATTAGTAAACAAATCATTAATTTGCATATATGCTATAACTGATTTTCCACGCTTAAAATAACATTTTACGGGTGTAATCCTTAATTTAATATATTTTCTGACATCAGTATTATTCAAAGGTATATATATATTGGGCTTTTCATCTTTTGTGACTTTATGCTGATTATTAATTTTACTACTGTTTTTCCTTTCATTATTTGTCATCGATCGAGTCGTGACCTGAAGAACATTATCTAATTTCCTATTTATATCTTTTAATTCAGTAATCGTAATTCGCGACAACGCGTCCGCGATGTAATTGTTTTTTCCCCTAAGATATTCTACAGTAAAATTATATTCTTCTAACGTTTCCTTTAATTGATTAGCAAACGATTTTTATTTTTATTTCTATATTAATTACTTTTGGGTCTCCATATTTATTTCCATGACTGTTTTTGTTAACTACTGTTAGCTTTTGTTAACTTTATAGTTAGACAATTTAATAAAGAATTTACAGAAATTAATATAGTTTTAGCAGTTATTATATACTAGTGATTTTTACAAATGATTTCAGGCTTGATACTTTAAAAGCATTTCATTTTCTCTTAGACTTATATTTCTATGATTATATATATATATATATATATAACTATTATAGATTTTTATTATTAAAAATAATTTTATAATTATTTGTTTATTATTTCAAAAGAAAGATTCATAATTGTTTTTTTTTTTTTTGTTTTGTAAAACTTGATTGTACAATTTATAATTTTGCTTTATATATATAGCGACAATTGTTTAGAGTAGAACGTAAAAAAATCTTCATTTATTTAACAAAAATTGGTTGCTGTTTAAATAAAATTTTTGTTTGTATATATAAATATCCATAACTTATCAGAAATTAAGCACGTGCATCACAGCTGCAGCCCGTCGGTTGAAGGTCCCTAGGCATAATAACAACACGCTTGGCATGGATGGTGCAGAAGCTGCTATCCTCGACCATTCTTGAGGAAGTTTCACAGAGATCCATTAAAACGCCAACAGCAGTAGATTGTAAACGTGATTTCGTTTCCAAATCGCGCGCAATTTCACGCGCTAAACGTTCCAAGGGTAATTTGCGGTAACGGTGAGGTTTTTTAACACCACCGGTGCAACGTACCGATTTACGGGAAGCTGTGGAGGCTAATTGACCGCGAGAGGTTTTACCATCAGTTGATCTATGAACCATATCCATAGTATGAGCCATTTCTTTTAATTTATAACTTGTTTCTATTGCCCCGTTTTAATATTTAAAATTAGAAAGGACATTTTGCCTCGAGCGGTTAACGCTTACAGGCCCTAAGCGTGCAAACAAGTCGCACTGCTAATTTATTTATTATTGTTGTTTTTTTTTTTTGTTGTTTTCCTCAGGCGGATCCTTCTTCATTATATGTCCGCTAATACCTGCAATTGCCTTTTGGCCAGGCGGATCTTCCTTCGGTGGTATTAGCTTATCCACCTTACAACACCGCTGCCTTAGGTGCTTATTTTTGAGCACTCTAAGGATCTGGCAGGATCGCCATGTAGCGAAGATCTGGCAGGATCGCCATGTAGCGAGGATAAATCAGAATTGAAAAGAATTGTTTATTTGTTTTTATTTTAAGAGTTTATTCCTGAGCTCCTCAATTAGAGCTCGAAGGAATGTTTAATATTTATTAACAATTTTGATTATGATTGCTTTATTCTTAATTTCTACAGCTTATATACTAACAATGAAAATATTCTAGATTCTAGGTTTGAGTGACGTCACTCCATTCTTACTTCATATTCTTATACTTAACTACATACATTAATATAAATATTACTAGGTTATCATAAAATACTGTACAATGACATGAATGTATTTAGTGTAACCATTAACAAAACTGACCAACAAATATAGAGAAACTCAGCGTCATCAAAAATACTTCCGCATGAAGTGTCCCCATTAATGCCCATGCATAATATAGTAACAACAACAATAGAGTATAATTAAGTTATGCTGATGATCAATAAATTGGTTACTATAAGTTATTCGATAATATTTATTAATACAAATGTATTGGCAATTAAGGTCTCTTTGTTTCTCTACTTATGTGTCAATTATGCCAATTGGTTAATCACACTACACCTCCACTTTTTATAAGAATGTTCATATAACGTGAGTTCTATGGACATTCTTTTACAATTATGTTAAATATTTATTTATATGATATAATTCTTTAAATGTTACTATAATTTTAATTGTAAATAATTTATTTATGATATATCTTAAGTCTATTTTTATGAACTATTTGTTCTTTGTTATTTTTCTTATCAACTATTGTTACATTATTTCTTAAATCTATTTTCTTAATTTTAAATGGACCCTTATATTGATTATCTAACTTATGACCTGAATTATTCTTAAGTAAAACTAAATCTCCTAATTCAAAATTATAATCTAGTATATTCCTATCATAATTTTCTTTTTGTTTTGTCTTATTTCTATCTAATAATATTCGAGCTCTTTTAAATGCTAATTCTAATCTATATTTTGCTTCTTTGGCGTAGTCATCTATATTGTATAGTGGAGAAATTGTATCCACTTCTGTGAATTCTGAGAATTTATTTGGATTTCTTGAAAAAACTAATTCATAAGGACAATAGTTATGTGCGGTTGATGGTGTTGTATTAAAACAATAAGTGAAATATTTCAACCACTCATCCCAATCTGTCCTATCTACTGAAATATGTGAACGTACATATTCATTGAAAGTTCTATGACTTCTTTCTATTGTACCTAACGTCTGGTGATGATGAGCTGTTGAAGTTAGTTTTTCAATTTTAAGCAATTTACATAATTCTGTCAGTATTGAATTCTTATATTCTGTCCCCATGTCAGAAATGAATGTCCTCATTGGACCATAGGTCAGTATAAAGTTTTCAAAGATCGCCTTTGCTACCGTTTTGGCATTTTTGTCGGCAATAGGAATAGTTACCAAATATTTTGTCAAATCACATATTATGGTGATTGCAAATTCATTTCCCCGAATGGATCTTGGGAATGGTCCTATTGTATCCACGTATACCGTATCGAATGCCTTTATAGGTGTTGGTGTGACAGTCATGGGACATTTTAAGTGTCTGGTTGCCTTTGTCGTCTGACATTTGTGACATGTTTTAACATATTTAGTTATATCTTTTGTCATGTTCTTCCAGTAGTAGTATCGTTTTATTTTACCTATAGTTCTATAAACTCCACAATGTCCACCTTCAATAGGATCATTGTGATATTTCAGCATAATGTCAAGAATTGCCTTAGCATTCTTATTATCAATTAGAGTCACCTCATTTAATAGTGCTATTCTCACTTTCTTTAAATATCTATTGCCCATAATCTTAAACTCATTTGTTGAGATAAATTCGAAAATTTTCTCACTGGGTGCCACTTGTAATTTTTCAATATTTAGTTTACCGGCCACTTTCTCAAGCCTAAAGAAAAATTGTCCTAAGTCAATTTTCTTATTAGTAAACAAATCATTAATTTGCATATATGCTATAACTGATTTTCCACGCTTAAAATAACATTTTACGGGTGTAATCCTTAATTTAATATATTTTCTGACATCAGTATTATTCAAAGGTATATATATATTGGGCTTTTCATTTTTTGTGACTTTATGCTGATTATTAATTTTACTACTGTTTTTCCTTTCATTATTTGTCATCGATCGAGTCGTGACCTGAAGAACATTATCTAATTTCCTATTTATATCTTTTAATTCAGTAATCGTAATTCGCGACAACGCGTCCGCGATGTAATTGTCTTTTCCCCTAAGATATTCTACAGTAAAATTATATTCTTCTAACGTTTCCTTTAATTGATTAGCAAACGATTTTTATTTTTATTTCTATATTAATTACTTTTGGGTCTCCATATTTATTTCCATGACTGTTTTTGTTAACTACTGTTAGCTTTTGTTAACTTTATAGTTAGACAATTTAATAAAGAATTTACAGAAATTAATATAGTTTTAGCAGTTATTATATACTAGTGATTTTTACAAATGATTTCAGGCTTGATACTTTAAAAGCATTTCATTTTCTCTTAGACTTATATTTCTATGATTATATATATATATATATAACTATTATAGATTTTTATTATTAAAAATAATTTTATAATTATTTGTTTATTATTTCAAAAGAAAGATTCATAATTGTTTTTTTTTTTTTGTTTTGTAAAACTTGATTGTACAATTTATAATTTTGCTTTATATATATAGCGACAATTGTTTAGAGTAGAACGTAAAAAAATCTTCATTTATTTAACAAAAATTGGTTGCTGTTTAAATAAAATTTTTGTTTGTATATATAAATATCCATAACTTATCAGAAATTAAGCACGTGCATCACGGCTGCAGCCCGTCGGTTGAAGGTCCCTAGGCATAATAACAACACGCTTGGCATGGATGGTGCACAAGCTGCTATCCTCGACCATTCTTGAGGAAGTTTCACAGAGATCCATTAAAACGCCAACAGCAGTAGATTGTAAACGTGATTTCGTTTCCAAATCGCGCGCAATTTCACGCGCTAAACGTTCCAAGGGTAATTTGCGGTAACGGTGAGGTTTTTTAACACCACCGGTGCAACGTACCGATTTACGGGAAGCTGTGGAGGCTAATTGACCGCGAGAGGTTTTACCATCAGTTGATCTATGAACCATATCCATAGTATGAGCCATTTCTTTTAATTTATAACTTGTTTCTATTGCCCCGTTTTAATATTTAAAATTAGAAAGGACATTTTGCCTCGAGCGGTTAACGCTAACAGGCCCTAAGCGTGCAAACAAGTCGCACTGCTAATTTATTTATTATTGTTGTTTTTTTTTTTTTGTTGTTTTCCTCAGGCGGATCCTTCTTCATTATATGTCCGCTAATACCTGCAATTGCCTTTTGCCCAGGCGGATCTTCCTTCGGTGGTATTAGCTTATCCACCTTACAACACCGCTGCCTTAGGTGCTTATTTTTGAGCACTCTAAGGATCTGGCAGGATCGCCATGTAGCGAAGATCTGGCAGGATCGCCATGTAGCGAGGATAAATCAGAATTGAAAAGAATTGTTTATTTGTTTTTATTTTAAGAGTTTATTCCTGAGCTCCTCAATTAGAGCTCGAAGGAATGTTTAATATTTATTAACAATTTTGATTATGATTGCTTTATTCTTAATTTCTACAGCTTATATACTAACAATGAAAATATTCTAGATTCTAGGTTTGAGTGACGTCACTCCATTCTTACTTCATATTCTTATACTTAACTACATACATTAATATAAATATTACTAGGTTATCATAAAATACTGTACAATGACATGAATGTATTTAGTGTAACCATTAACAAAACTGACCAACAAATATAGAGAAACTCAGCGTCATCAAAAATACTTCCGCATGAAGTGTCCCCATTAATGCCCATGCATAATATAGTAACAACAACAATAGAGTATAATTAAATTATGCTGATGATCAATAAATTGGTTACTATAAGTTATTCGATAATATTTATTAATACAAATGTATTGGCAATTAAGGTCTCTTTGTTTCTCTATTTATGTGTCAATTATGCCAATTGGTTAATCACACTACAGTGTCGACACAACCGTTAACAGTAGTAGTCGAAACAACCGTTAACAGTAGTGTCGACACAACCGTTAACAGTAGTAGTCGACACAACCGTTAACAGTAGTAGTCGACACAACCGTTAACAGTAGTAGTAGACACAACCGTTAACAGTAGTGTCGACACAACCGTTAACAGTAGTAGTCGAAACAACCGTTAACAGTACTCGACACAACCGTTAACAGTAGTGTCGACAAAACCGTTAACAGTAGTAGTCAACACAATCGTTAACAGTAGTGTCGACACAACCGTTAACAGTGGTGTCGACACAACCGTTAACAGTGGTGTCGACACAACCGTTAACAGTGGTGTCGACACAACCGTTAACAGTAGTGTTGACACAACCGTTAACAGTAGTGTCGACACAACCGTTAACAGTAGTGTCGACACAACCGTTAACAGTAGTGTTGACACAATCGTTAACAGTAGTGTCGACACAACCGTTAACAGTAGTGTTGACACAACCGTAGTGTCGACACAACCGTTAACAGTAGTAGTCGACACAACCGTTAACAGTAGTAGTCGACACAACCGTTAACAGTAGTGTTGACACAACCGTTAACAGTAGTGTCGACACAACCGTTAACAGTAGTAGTCGACACAACCGTTAACAGTAGTAGTCGAAACAACCGTTAACAGTAGTGTTGACACAACCGTTAACAGTAGTGTCGACACAACCGTTAACAGTAGTAGTCGACACAACCGTTAACAGTACTAGTCGACACAACCGTTAACAGTAGTAGTCGACACAACCGTTAACAGTAGTAGTCGACACTACCGTTAACAGTAGTAGTCGACACAACCGTTAACAGTAGTAGTCGACACAACCGTTAACAGTAGTAGTCGACACAACCGTTAACAGTAGTGTCGACACAACCGTTAACAGTACTAGTCGACACAACCGTTAACAGTAGTGTCGACACAACCGTTAACAGTAGTGTCGACACAAATGTTAACAGTAGTAGTCGACACAACCGTTAACAGTAGTACTCGACACAACCGTTAACAGCAGTGTCGACACAACAAGTAACAGTAGTAGTCGACACAACCGTTAACAGTAGTGTCGACACAGCCGTTAACAGTAGTAGTCGACACAACCGTTAACAGTACTGTCGGCACAACCGTTAACAGTAGTAGTCGAAACAACCGTTAACAGTAGTAGTCGAAACAACCGTTAACAGTAGTGTCGACACAACCGTTAACAGTAGTAGTCGACACAACCGTTAACAGTAGTGTCGACACAACCGTTAACAGTAGTAGTCGAAACAACCGTTAACAGTAGTGTCGACACAACCGTTAACAGTAGTAGTCGACACAACCGTTAACAGTGGTGTCGACACAACCGTTAACAGTAGTGTTGACACAACCGTTAACAGTAGTAGTCTACACAACCGTTAACAGTAGTAGTCTACACAACCGTTAACAGTAGTAGTCGACACAACCGTTAACAGTAGTGTCGACACAACCGTTAACAGTAGTAGTCGAAACAATCGTTAACAGTAGTGTCGACACAACCGTTAACAGTAGTAGTCGACACAACCGTTAACAGTACTGTCGGCACAACCGTTAACAGTAGTAGTCGAAACAACCGTTAACAGTAGTAGTCGAAACAACCGTTAACAGTAGTGTCGACACAACCGTTAACAGTAGTAGTCGACACAACCGTTAACAGTAGTGTCGACACAACCGTTAACAGTAGTAGTCGAAACAACCGTTAACAGTAGTGTCGACACAATCGTTAACAGTAGTAGTCGACACAACCGTTAACAGTGGTGTCGACACAACCGTTAACAGTAGTGTTGACACAACCGTTAACAGTAGTAGTCTACACAACCGTTAACAGTAGTAGTCTACACAACCGTTAACAGTAGTAGTCGACACAACCGTTAACAGTAGTGTTGACACAACCGTTAGCAGTAGTAATCTACACAACCGTTAACAGTAGTAGTCGAAACAACCGTTAACAGTAGTGTCGACACAACCGTTAACAGTAGTAGTCGACACAACCGTTAACAGTAGTGTCGACACAACCGTTAACAGTAGTAGTCGAAACAACCGTTAACAGTAGTGTCGACACAACCGTTAACAGTAGTAGTCGACACAACCGTTAACAGTAGTAGTCGACACAACCGTTAACAGTAGTGTTGACACAACCGTTAACAGTAGTAGTCTACACAACCGTTAACAGTAGTGTCTACACAAACGTTAACAGTAGTAGTCGACACAATCGTTAACAGTAGTGTCGACACAACCGTTAACAGTGGTGTCGACACAACCGTTAACAGTAGTGTTGACACAACCGTTAACAGTAGTAGTCTACACAACCGTTAACAGTAGTAGTCTGCACAACCGTTAACAGTAGTGTCTACACAACCGTTAACAGTAGTAGTCGACACAATCGTTAACAGTAGTGTCGACACAACCGTTATCAGTGGTGTCGACACAACCGTTAACAGTAGTGTTGACACATTCGTTAACAGTAGTGTTGACACATTCGTTAACAGTAGTGTCGACACAACCGTTAACAGTAGTGTTGACACAACCGTTAACAGTAGTGTTGACACAACCGTTAACAGTAGAGTTGACACAACCGTTAACAGTAGTGTCGACATTGTAGTGGGACCACCCTAATACATATTATGAATGTTCACACAAACAATCAGAAACAAACAAGCAAAGAAGATATCAAATTAATAAAAATGCAATGCACTAGCAGCGCATACATGTCCGCTGTTTTTGTGCTGTCGACGATTAAACGACCTTCAGTTTAAATGCAGCGGATAGACTTTGCTTGTGTTGTTGTTGTGCGTTTCAGGTGATACATTTGTTTTGGAAAACCTTCCTAAATTAAATGCAACTTAGGATGGGTCACATTTCACTTTTCGCGTTCACAAAAATATTTATAATAACATTTGTATAAAATTAACATTAATAAATTAAGTAGTAGACTATAAGAATTCTTCTCACAGTCAGTATATAAACGACTGCAACTGGGAATCTTAATCAATCTTTGTTAACACCTCTAAGCTCCCAGCTGAGCTTATAATAATTTATGATCAACCATTGATCACTGCTCCTCGCTGAGCGATCAAATAAAATAGAAATTAAAATAAATACATAAAATACAAAAGAAATACCATTTTTTATTTTATTACATTATAAAATTTTTATTTTATTACAACATAACCGTTAACAGTAGTGTTGACACAACCGTTAACAGTAGTGTCGACACAACCGTTAACAGTAGTGTCGACACAACCGTTAACAGTAGTGTCGACACAACCGATAACAGTAGTGTCGACAAAACCGTTAACAGTAGTGTCGACACAACCGCTAACAGTAGTGTCGACACAACCGTTAAAAGTAGTGTTGGCACAACCGTTAACAGTAGTGTCGACACAACCGCTAACAGTAGTGTCGACACAACCGTTAAAAGTAGTGTTGGCACAACCGTTAACAGTAGTAGTCGACACAACCGTTAACAGTAGTGTTGGCACAACATTTAACAGTAGTGTTGGCACAACATTTAACAGTAGTGTTGGCACAACCGTTAACAGTAGTGTCGACACAGCCGTTAACAGTAGTAGTCGACACAGCCGTTAACAGTAGTAGTCGACACAACCGTTAACAGTAGTGTCGACACAACCGTTAACAGTAGTGTCGACACAACCGTTAACAGTAGTGTCGACACAACCGTTAACAGTAGTGTTGACACATTCGTTAACAGCAGTGTTGACCCATTCGTTAACAGTAGTGCCGACTGTAGTGTGATTAACCAATTGGCATAATTGACACATAGGTAGAGAAACAAAGAGACCTTAATTGCCAATACATTTGTATTAATGAATATTATCGAATAACTTATAGTAACCAATTTATTGATCATCAGCATAATTTAATTATACTGTATTGTTGTTGTTACTATATTATGCATGGGCATTAATGGGGACACTTCATACGGAAGTATTTTTGATGACGCTGAGTTTCTCTATATTTGTAGGTCAGTTTTGTTAATGGTTACACTAAATACATTCATGTCATTGTACAGTATTTTATGATAACCTAGTAATATTTATATTTATGTATGTAGTTAAGTATAAGAATATGAAGTAAGAATGGAGTGACGTCACTCAAACCTAGAATCTAGAATATTTTCATTGTTAGTATATAAGCTGTAGAAATTAAGAATAAAGCAATCATAATCATAATCAAAATTGTTTAATAAATATTAAACATTCCTTCGAGCTCTAATTGAGGAGCTCAGGAATAAACTCTTAAAATAAAGACAAATAAACAATTCTTTTCAATTCTGATTTATCCTCGCTACATGGCGATCCTGCCAGATCTTCGCTACATGGCGATCCTGCCAGTTCCTTGGAGTGCTCAAAAATAAGCACCTAAGGCAACTGTATTGTAAGGTGGTGAAGCTAATACCACCGAAGGAAGATCCGCCTGGCCAAAAGGCAATAGCAGTTATAAGCGGACATATAATGAAGAAGTATCCGCCTGAGGAAAACACCAGAGAAAAAAAAAAACAATAATAAATAAATTTTAGCAGTGCGACTTGTTTGCACGCTTAGGGCCTGTAAGCGTTAACCGCTCGAGGCAAAATGTCCTTTCTAATTTTAAATATTAAAACGGGGCAATAGAAACAAATTATAAATTAAAAGAAATGGCTCATACTATGGATATGGTTCATAAATCAACTGGTGGTAAAACCTCTCGCGGGCAATTAGCCACCACAGTTTCCCGTAAATCGGTACGTTGCACCGGTGGTGTTAAAAAACCTCACCGTTACCGCAAATTACCCTTGGAACGTTTAGCGCGTGAAATTGCGCGCGATTTGGAAACGAAATTACGTATACAATCTGCTGCTGTTGGCGTTTTAATGGAGCTCTGTGAAACTTCTTCAAGAATGGTCGAGGATAGCAGCTTGTGCACCATCCATGCCAAGCGTGTTGTTATTATGCCTAGGGACCTTCAACCGACGGGCTGCAGCCGTGATGCATGTGCTTAATTTTTGATTAGTTATGGATATTTATATATATAAACAAAAATTTTATTTAAACAGCAACAAATTTTTGAGACACCCAAAATAAAATAAATAAATGAAGATTTTTTTACGTTCTACTCTAAACAATTGTCGCCATATATGAAGCAAAATTATAAATTGTTAAATTAAGTTTTACAAAACAAATAAAAAAAAAAAAAATAATGAATTATTCTTTTGAAATAATAAGCAAATAATTATAAAATTATTTTTAATAATAAATATCTATAATAGTTATATATATATAATCATAGAAATATAAGTGCCTTTAAAGTATCAAGGCTGATATCTTTTATAAAAATCACTAGTATATAACAACTACTAAAACTAAGTCCATTTCTATAAATTCTTTTTTAAATTGTATAACCATAAAGTTAACAAAAGCTAACAGTAATTAACAAAAACAGTCATGGAAACAAATATGGAAACACAAAAGTAATTAATATAGAGATAAAAATAAAAATCGTTTGCTAATCAATTAAAGGAAACGTTAAAATAATATGATTTTACTGTAGAATATCTTAGGGGAAAGGACAATTATGTCGCAGACGCGCTATCTAGAATAACGATAGCGGACTTAAAGGAGATTAGTTCAAAGACGAAGTCAATTTTAAAAGTAACAACCAGATCTTCAATACAAAGGCGTAATTTAGATAGTAATACAACAATTAAACAGCATTCGGAGAATAATAATGATAATGATGATAAAAAGCCCAAAATATATATATACCTTTGAATAATACTGATGTCAGAAAATATATTAAATTAAGGATTACACCCGTAAAATGTTATTTTAAGCGTGGAAAATCAGTCATAGCATATATGCAAATTAATGATTTGTTTACTAATAAGAAAATTGACTTAGGACAATTTTTCTTTAGGCTTGAGAAAGTGGCCGGTAAACTAAATATTGAAAAATTACAAGTGACACCCAGTGAGAAAATTTTCGAATTTATCTCAACAAATGAGTTTAAGATTATGGGCAATAGATATTTAAAGAAAGTGAGAATAGCACTATTAAATGAGGTGACTCTAATTGATAATAAGAATGCTAAGGCAATTCTTGACATTATGCTGAAATATCACAATGATCCTATTGAAGGTGGACATTGTGGAGTTTATAGAACTATAGGTAAAATAAAACGATACTACTACTGGAAAAACATGGCAAAAGATATAACTAAATATGTTAAAACATGTCACAAATGTCAGACGACAAAGGCAACCAGACACTTAAAATGTCCCATGACTGTCACACCAACACCTATAAAGGCATTCGATACGGTATACGTGGATACAATAGGACCATTCCCAAGATCCATTCGGGGAAATGAATTTGCAATCACCATAATATGTGATTTGACAAAATATTTGGTAACTATTCCTATTGCCGACAAAAATGCCAAAACGGTAGCAAAGGCGATTTTTGAAAACTTTATACTGACCTATGGTCCAATGAGGACATTCATTTCTGACATGGGGACAGAATATAAGAATTCAATACTGACAAAATTATGTAAATTGCTTAAAATTGAAAAACTAACTTCAACAGCTCATCATCACCAGACGTTAGGTACAATAGAAAGAAGTCATAGAACTTTCAATGAATATGTACGTTCACATATTTCAATAGATAGGACAGATTGGGATGAGTGGTTGAAATATTTCACTTATTGTTTTAATACAACACCATCAACCGCACATAACTATTGTCCTTATGAATTAGTTTTTTCAAGAAATCCAAATAAATTCTCAGAATTCACAGAAGTGGATACAATTTCTCCACTATACAATATAGATGACTACGCCAAAGAAGCAAAATAAAGATTAGAATTAGCATTTAAAAGAGCTCGAATATTATTAGATAGAAATAAGACAAAACAAAAAGAAAATTATGATAGGAATATACTTGATTATAATTTTAAATTAGGAGACTTAGTTTTACTTAAGAATAATTCAGGGCATAAGTTAGATAATCAATGGACCCTTATCCATTTAAAATTAAGAAAATAGATTTAAGAAATAATGTAACAATAGTTGATAAGAAAAATAACAAAGAACAAGTAGTTCATAAAAATAGACTTAAGATATATCATAAATAAATTATTTACAATTAAAATTATAGTAACATTTAAAGAATTATATCATAAATGAATATAAATAAATATTTAACATAATTGTAAAAGAATGTCCATAGAACTCACGTTATATGAACATTCTTATAAAAAGTGGAGGTGTAGTGTGATTAACCAATTGGCATAATTGACACATAGGTAGAGAAACAAAGAGACCTTAATTGCCAATACATTTGTATTAATGAATATTATCGAATAACTTATAGTAACCAATTTATTGATCATCAGCATAATTAAATTATACTGTATTGTTGTTGTTACTATATTATGCATGGGCATTAATGGGGACACTTCATACGGAAGTATTTTTGATGACGCTGAGTTTCTCTATATTTGTAGGTCAGTTTTGTTAATGGTTACACTAAATACATTCATGTCATTGTACAGTATTTTATGATAACCTAGTAATATTTATATTTATGTATGTAGTTAAGTATAAGAATATGAAGTAAGAATGGAGTAACGTCACTCAAACCTAGAATCTAGAATATTTTCATTGTTAGTATATAAGCTGTAGAAATTAAGAATAAAGCAATCATAATCATAATCAAAATTGTTTAATAAATATTAAACATTCCTTCGAGCTCTAATTGAGGAGCTCAGGAATAAACTCTTAAAATAAAGACAAATAAACAATTCTTTTCAATTCTGATTTATCCTCGCTACACGACACAACCGTTAACAGTGGTGTCGACACAACCGTTAACAGTAGTGTTGACACAACCGTTAACAGTAGTGTCGACACAACCGTTAACAGTAGTGTTGCCACAATCGTTAACAGTAGTGTCGACACAACCGTTAACAGTAGTGTTGACACAACCGTAGTGTCGACACAACCGTTAACAGTAGTAGTCGACACAACCGTTAACAGTAGTAGTCGACACAACCGTTAACAGTAGTAGTCGACACAACCGTTAACAGTAGTAATCGAAACAACCGTTAACAGTAGTGTTGACACAACCGTTAACAGTAGTGTCGACACAACCGTTAACAGTAGTAGTCGACACAACCGTTAACAGTACTAGTCGACACAACCGTTAACAGTAGTAGTCGACACAACCGTTAACAGAAGTAGTCGACACAACCGTTAACAGTAGTAGTCGACACAACCGTTAACAGTAGTAGTCGACACAACCGTTAACAGTAGTAGTCGACACAACCGTTAACAGTACTAGTCGACACAACCGTTAACAGTAGTGTCGACACAACCGTTAACAGTAGTGTCGACACAACCGTTAACAGTAGTGTCGACACAAATGTTAACAGTAGTAGTCGACACAACCGTTAACAGTAGTACTCGACACAACCGTTAACAGCAGTGTCGACACAACAAGTAACAGTAGTAGTCGACACAACCGTTAACAGTAGTGTCGACACAACCGTTAACAGTAGTAGTCGACACAACTGTTAACAGTAGTGTCTACACAACCGTTAACAGTAGTAGTCGACACAACCGTTAACAGTACTGTCGGCACAACCGTTAACAGTAGTAGTCGAAACAACCGTTAACAGTAGTAGTCGAAACAACCGTTAACAGTAGTGTCGACACAACCGTTAACAGTAGTACTCGACACAACCGCTAACAGTAGTGTCGACACAACCGTTAACAGTGATGTCGACACTACCGTTAACAGTAGTGTTGACACAACCGTTAGCAGTAGTAATCTACACAACCGTTAACAGTAGTAGTCGAAACAACCGTTGACAGTAGTAGTCGACACAACCGTTAACAGTGATGTCGACACTACCGTTAACAGTAGTGTTGACACAACCGTTAGCAGTAGTAATCTACACAACCGTTAACAGTAGTAGTCGAAACAACCGTTAACAGTAGTGTCGACACAACCGTTAACAGTAGTAGTCTACACAACCGTTAACAGTAGTAGTCGACACAACCGTTAACAGTAGTGTTGACACAACCGTTAGCAGTAGTAATCTACACAACCGTTAACAATAGTAGTCTACACAACCGTTAACAGTAGTAGTCGACACAACCGTTAACAGTAGTGTCGACACAACCGTTAACAGTAGTAGTCGAAACAACCGTTAACAGTAGTGTCGCCACAACCGTTAACAGTAGTAGTCGACACAACCGTTAACAGTACTGTCGGCACAACCGTTAACAGTAGTAGTCGAAACAACCGTTAACAGTAGTAGTCGAAACAACCGTTAACAGTAGTGTCGACACAACCGTTAACAGTAGTAGTCGACACAACCGTTAACAGTAGTGTCGACACAACCGTTAACAGTAGTAGTCGAAACAACCGTTAACAGTAGTGTCGACACAACCGTTAACAGTAGTAGTCGACACAACCGTTAACAGTGGTGTCTACACAACCGTTAACAGTAGTGTTGACACAACCGTTAACAGTAGTAGTCTACACAACCGTTAACAGTAGTAGTCTACACAACCGTTAACAGTAGTGTCTACACAACCGTTAACAGTAGTAGTCGACACAATCGTTAACAGTAGTGTCGACACAACCGTTAACAGTGGTGTCGACACAACCGTTAACAGTGGTGTCGACACAACCGTTAACAGTGGTGTCGACACAACCGTTAACAGTAGTGTTGACACATTCGTTAACAGTAGTGTTGACACATTTGTTAACAATAGTGTCGACACAACCGTTAACAGTAGTGTTGACACAACCGTTAACAGTAGTGTTGACACAACCGTTAACAGTAGTGTTGACACAACTGTTAACAGTAGTGTCGACATTGTAGTGGGACCACCCTAATACATATTATGAATGTTCACACAAACAATCAGAAACAAACAAGCAAAGAAGATATCAAATTAATAAAAATGCAATGCACTAGCAGCGCATACATGTCCGCTGTTTTTGTGCTGTCGACGATTAAACGACCTTCAGTTTAAATGCAGCGGATAGACTTTGCTTGTGTTATTGTTGTGCGTTTCAGGTGATACATTTGTTTTGGAAAACCTTCCTAAATTAAACGCAACTTAGGATGGGTCACATTTCACTTTTCGCGTTCACAAAAATATTTATAATAACATTTGTATAAAATTAACATTAATAAATTAAGTAGTAGACTATTAGAATTCTTCTCACAGTCAGTATATAAACGACTGCAATTGGGAATCTTAATCAATCTTTGTTAACACCTCTAAGCTCCCAGCTGAGCTTATAATAATTTATGATCAACCATTGATCACTGCTCCTCGCTGAGCGATCAAATAAAATAGAAATTAAAATAAATACATAAAATACAAAAGAAATACCATTTTTTATTTTATTACATTATAACATTTTTATTTTATTACAACATAACCGTTAACAGTAGTGTTGACACAACCGTTAACAGTAGTGTCGACACAACCGTTAACAGTAGTGTCGACACAACCGATAACAGTAGTGTCGACAAAACCGTTAACAGTAGTGTCGACACAACCGCTAACAGTAGTGTCGACACAACCGTTAAAAGTAGTGTTGGCACAACCGTTAACAGTAGTGTCGACACAACCGTTAACAGTAGTGTTGACACAACCGTTAACAGTAGTGACGACACAACCGTTAACAGTAGTAGTCGACACAACCGTTAACAGTATTGTTGGCACAACATTTAACAGTAGTGTTGGCACAACATTTAACAGTAGTGTTGGCACAACCGTTGACAGTAGTGTCGACACAGCCGTTAACAGTAGTAGTCGACACAGCCGTTAACAGTAGTAGTCGACACAACCGTTAACAGTAGTGTCGACACAACCGTTAACAGTGGTGTCGACACAACCGTTAAAAGTAGTGTTGACACATTCGTTAACAGTAGTGTTGACACATTCGTTAACAGTAGTGTCGACACAACCGTTAACAGTGGTGTCGACACAACCGTTAAAAGTGGTGTCGACACAACCGTTAACAGTAGTGTCGACACAACCGTTAACAGTAGTGTTGACACAATCGTTAACAGTAGTGTCGACACAACCGTTAAAAGTAGTGTTGACACAACCGTAGTGTCGCCACAACCGTTAACGGTAGTAGTCGACACAACCGTTAACAGTAGTAGTCGACACAACCGTTAACAGTAGTAGTCGACACAACCGTTAACAGTAGTAGTCGAAACAACCGTTAACAGTAGTGTTGACACAACCGTTAACAGTAGTGTCGACACAACCGTTAACAGTAGTAGTCGACACAACCGTTAACAGTACTAGTCGACACAACCGTTAACAGTAGTAGTCGACACAACCGTTAACAGTAGTAGTCGACACAACCGTTAACAGTAGTAGTCGACACAACCGTTAACAGTAGTAGTCGACACAACCGTTAACAGTAGTAGTCGACACAACCGTTAACAGTAGTGTCGACACAACCGTTAACAGTACTAGTCGACACAACCGTTAACAGTAGTGTCGACACAACCGTTAACAGTAGTTTCGACACAAATGTTAACAGTAGTAGTCGACACAACCGTTAACAGTAGTACTCGACACAACCGTTAACAGCAGTGTCGACATAACAAGTAACAGTAGTAGTCGACACAACCGTTAACAGTAGTGTCGACACAACCGTTAACAGTAGTAGTCGACACAACTGTTAACAGTAATGTCGACACTAACTGTTAACAGTAGTGTCGATACAACCGTTAACAGTAGTAGTCGACACAACCGTTAACAGTACTGTCGGCACAACCGTTAACAGTAGTAGTCGAAACAACCGTTAACAGTAGTAGTCGAAACAACCGTTAACAGTAGTGTCGACACAACCGTTAACAGTAGTAGTCGACACAACCATTAACAGTAGTGTCGACACAACCGTTAACAGTAGTAGTCGAAACAACCGTTAACAGTAGTGTCGACACAACCGTTAACAGTAGTAGTCGACACAACCGTTAACAGTGGTGTCGACACAACCGTTAACAGTAGTGTTGACACAACCGTTAACAGTAGTAGTCTACACAACCGTTAACAGTAGTAGTCTACACAACCGTTAACAGTAGTAGTCTACACAACCGTTAATAGTAGTGTCTACACAACCGTTAACAGTAGTAGTCGACACAATCGTTAACAGTAGTGTCGACACAACCGTTAAGAGTGGTGTCGACACAACCGTTAACAGTAGTGTTGACACATTCGTTAACAGTAGTGTTGACACATTCGTTAACAGTAGTGTCGACACAACCGTTAACAGTAGTGTTGACACAACCGTTAACAGTAGTGTTGACACAACCGTTAACAGTAGTGTCGACACAACCGTTAACAGTAGTGTTGACACAACCGTTAACAGTAGTGACGACACAACCGTTAACAGTAATAGTCGACACAACCGTTAACAGTAGTGTTGGCACAACATTTAACAGTAGTGTTGGCACAACATTTAACAGTAGTGTTGGCACAACCGTTAACAGTAGTGTCGACACAGCCGTTAACAGTAGTAGTCGACACAGCCGTTAACAGTAGTAGTCGACACAACCGTTAACAGTAGTGTCGACACAACCGTTAACAGTAGTGTCGACACAACCGTTAACACTGGTGTCGACACAACCGTTAACAGTAGTGTTGACACATTCGTTAACAGTAGTGTTGACACATTCGTTAACAGTAGTGTCGACACAACCGTTAACAGTGGTGTCGACACAACCGTTAAAAGTGGTGTCGACACAACCGTTAACAGTAGTGTTGACACAACCGTTAACAGTAGTGTTGACACAATCGTTAACAGTAGTGTCGACACAACCGTTAACAGTAGTGTTGACACAACCGTAGTGTCGACACAACCGTTAACAGTAGTAGTCGACACAACCGTTAACAGTAGTAGTCGACACAACCGTTAATAGTAGTAGTCGACACAACCGTTAACAGTAGTAGTCGAAACAACAGTTAACAGTAGTGTTGACACAACCGTTAACAGTGGTGTCGACACAACCGTTAACAGTAGTGTTGACACATTCGTTAACAGTAGTGTCGACACAACCGTTAACAGTAGTAGTCGACACAACCGTTAACAGTACTAGTCGACACAACCGTTAACAGTTGTAGTCGACACAACCGTTAACAGTAGTAGTCGACACAACCGTTAACAGTAGTAGTCGACACAATCGTTAACAGTAGTGTCGACACAACCGTTAACAGTGGTGTCGACACAACCGTTAACAGTAGTGTTGACACATTCGTTAACAGTAGTGTTGACACATTCGTTAACAGTAGTGTCGACACAACCGTTAACAGTGGTGTCGACACAACCGTTAACAGTAGTGTTGACACAACCGTTAACAGTAGTGTTGACACAACCGTTAATAGTAGTGTCGACACAACCGTTAACAGTAGTGTTGACAAAACCGTTAACAGTAGTGTTGACACAACCGTTAACAGTAGTGTCGACACAACCGTTAACAGTAGTGTCGACACAACCGTTAACAGTAGTGTTGACACAATCGTTAACAGTAGTGTCGACACAACCGTTAACAGTAGTGTTGACACAACCGTTAACAGTAGTAGTCTACACAACCGTTAACAGTAGTAGTCTACACAACCGTTAACAGTAGTAGTCTACACAACCGTTAACAGTAGTGTCTACACAACCGTTAACAGTAGTAGTCGTCACAATCGTTAACAGTAGTGTCGACACAACCGTTAACAGTGGTGTCGACACAACCGTTAACAGTAGTGTTGACATATTCGTTAACAGTAGTATTGACATATTCGTTAACAGTAGTGTCGACACAACCGTTAACAGTGGTGTCGACACAACCGTTAACAGTAGTAGTCGACACAACCGTTAACAGTAGTGTCGACACAACCGTTAACAGTAGTAGTCGACACAACCGTTAACAGTAGTAGTCGAAACAACCGTTAACAGTAGTGTCGACACAACCGTTAACAGTAGTAGTCGACACAACCGTTAACAGTAGTAGTCGGCACAACCGTTAACAGTAGTAGTCGACACAACCGTTAACAGCAGTAGTCGACACAAACGTTAACAGTAGTGTCGACACAACCGTTAACAGTAGTAGTCGACACAACCGTTAACAGTAGTGTCGACACAACCGTTAACAGTAGTAGTCGACACAACCGCTAACAGTAGTGTTGACACCACCGTTAACAGTAGTGTCGACACAACCGTTAACAGTAGTAGTCGACACAACCGTTAACAGTAGTAGTCGACACAACCGTTAACAGTAGTGTTGACACAACCGTTAACAGTAGTAGTCTACACAACCGTTAACAGTAGTGTCTACACAACCGTTAACAGTAGTAGTCGACACAATCATTAACAGTAGTGTCGACACAATCGTTAACAGTGGTGTCGACACAACCGTTAACAGTAGTGTTGACACAACCGTTAACAGTAGTAGTCGACACAACCGTTAACAGTAGTAGTCGACACAATCGTTAACAGTAGTAGTCGAAACAACCGTTAACAGTAGTGTCGACACAACCGTTAACAGTAGTAGTCGACACAACCGTTAACAGTAGTAGTCGACACAACCGTTAACAGTAGTAGTCGACACAAACGTTAACAGTAGTGTCGACACAACCGTTAACAATAGTAGTCGACACAACCGTTAACAGTAGTAGTCGACACAACCGTTAACAGTAGTGTCGACACAACCGTTAACAGTAGTAGTCGACACAACCGTTAACAGTAGTGTTGACACCACCGTTAACAGTAGTGTCGACACAACCGTTAACAGTAGTAGTCGACACAACCGTTAACAGTAGTAGTCGACACAACCGTTAACAGTAGTGTTGACACAACCGTTAACAGTAGTAGTCTACACAACCGTTAACAGTAGTAGTCGAAACAACCGTTAACAGTAGTGTCGACACAACCGTTAACAGTAGTAGTCGACACAACCGTTAACAGTAGTAGTCGACACAACCGTTAACAGTAGTAGTCGACACAAACGTTAACAGTAGTGTCGACACAACCGTTAACAATAGTAGTCGACACAACCGTTAACAGTAGTAGTCGACACAACCGTTAACAGTAGTGTCGACACAACCGTTAACAGTAGTAGTCGACACAACCGTTAACAGTGGTGTCGACACAACCGTTAACAGTAGTGTTGACACAACCGTTAACAGTAGTGTCGACACAACCGTTAACAGTAGTGTTGACACAACCGTTAACAGTAGTGTCGACACAACCGTTAACAGTAGTGTCGACACAACCGTTAACAGTAGTGTTGACACAATCGTTAACAGTAGTGTCGACACAACCGTTAACAGTAGTGTTGACACAACCGTTAACAGTAGTGTTGACACAATCGTTAACAGTAGTGTTGACACAATCGTTAACAGTAGTGTCGACACAACCGTTAACAGTAGTGTTGACACAATCGTTAACAGTAGTGTCGACACAACCGTTAACAGTAGTAGTCGACACAACCGTTAACAGTAGTAGTCGACACAACCGTTAACAGTAGTAGTCGACACAACCGTTAACAGTAGTAGTCGACACAATCGTTAACAGTAGTGTCGACACAACCGTTAACAGTGGTGTCGACACAACCGTTAACAGTAGTGTTGACACATTCGTTAACAGTAGTGTTGACACATTCGTTAACAGTAGTGTCGACACAACCGTTAACAGTGGTGTCGACACAACCGTAAACAGTAGTGTTGACAAAACCGTTAACAGTAGTGTTGACACAACCGTTAACAGTAGTGTCGACACAACCGTTAACAGTAGTGTCGACACAACCGTTAACAGTAGTGTTGACACAATCGTTAACAGTAGTGTCGACACAACCGTTAACAGTAGTGTTGATACAACCGTTAACAGTAGTACTCTACACAACCGTTAACAGTAGTAGTCTACACAACCGTTAACAGTAGTAGTTTACACAACCGTTAACAGTAGTGTCTACACAACCGTTAACAGTAGTGTCGACACAACCGTTAACAGTAGTAGTCGACACAACCGTTAACAGTGGTGTCGACACAACCGTTAACAGTAGTTGTCGACACAACCGTTAACAGTAGTGTCGACACAACCGTTAACAGTAGTAGTCGACACAACCGTTAACAGTAGTAGTCGAAACAACCGTTAACAGTAGTGTCGACACAACCGTTAACAGTAGTAGTCGACACAACCGTTAACAGTAGTAGTCGACACAACCTTTAACAGTAGTAGTCGACACAACCGTTAACAGCAGTAGTCGACACAAACGTTAACAGTAGTGTCGACACATCCGTTAACAGTAGTAGTCGACACAACCGTTAACAGTAGTGTCGACACAACCGTTAACAGTAGTAGTCGACACAACCGCTAACAGTAGTGTTGACACCACCGTTAGCAGTAGTGTCGACACAACCGTTAACAGTAGTAGTCGACACAACCGTTAACAGTAGTAGTCGACACAACCGTTAACAGTAGTGTTGACACAACCGTTAACAGTAGTAGTCTACACAACCGTTAACAGCAGTGTCTACACAACCGTTAACAGTAGTAGTCGACACAATCATTAACAGTAGTGTCGACACAATCGTTAACAGTGGTGTCGACACAACCGTTAACAGTGGTGTCGACACAACCGTTAACAGTAGTGTTGACATATTCTTTAACAGTAGTGTTGACATATTCGTTAACAGTAGTGTCGACACAACCGTTAACAGTGGTGTCGACACAACCGTTAACAGTAGTAGTCGACACAACCGTTAACAGTAGTGTCGACACAACCGTTAACAGTAGTAGTCGACACAACCGTTAACAGTGGTGTCGACACAACCGTTAACAGTAGTAGTCGACACAACCGTTAAGAGCAGTAGTCGACACAAACGTTAACAGTAGTAGTCGACACAACCGTTAAGAGCAGTAGTCGACACAAACGTTAACAGTAGTAGTCGACACAACCGTTAACAGTAGTGTTGACACAACCGTTAACAGTAGTAGTCGACACAATCATTAACAGTAGTGTCGACACAATCGTTAACAGTGGTGTCGACACAACCGTTAACAGTGGTGTCGACACAACCGTTAACAGTAGTGTTGACATATTCTTTAACAGTAGTGTTGACATATTCGTTTAACAGTAGTGTCGACACAACCGTTAACAGTGGTGTCGACACAACCGTTAACAGTAGTAGTCGACACATCCGTTAACAGTAGTGTCGACACAACCGTTAACAGTAGTAGTCGACACAACCGTTAACAGTAGTAGTCGACACAACCGTTAACAGTAGTAGTCGACACAACCGTTAAGAGCAGTAGTCGACACAAACGTTAACAGTAGTGTCGACACAACCGTTAACAGTAGTAGTCGACACAACCGCTAACAGTAGTGTTGACACCACCGTTAACAGTAGTGTCGACACAACCGTTAACAGTAGTAGTCGACACAACCGTTAACAGTAGTAGTCGACACAACCGTTAACAGTAGTGTTGACACAACCGTTAACAGTAGTAGTCTACACAACCGTTAACAGTAGTGTCTACACAACCGTTAACAGTAGTCGTCGACACAATCATTAACAGTAGTGTCGACACAATCGTTAACAGTGGTGTCGACACAACCGTTAACAGTGGTGTCGACACAACCGTTAACAGTAGTGTTGACATATTCGTTAACAGTAGTGTTGACATATTCGTTAACAGTAGTGTCGACACAACCGTTAACAGTAGTAGTCGAAACAAACCGTTAACACTAGTAGTCGAAACAACCTTTAACAGTAGTGTCGACACAACCGTTAACAGTAGTAGTCGACACAACCGTTAACAGTGGTGTCGACACAACCGTTAACAGTAGTAGTCGACACAACCGTTAACAGAAGTGTCGACACAACCGTTAACAGTAGTAGTCGACACAACCGTTAACAGTAGTAGTCGAAACAACCGTTAACAGTAGTGTCGACAC
>JASKUP010000294.1:0-39119 GCA_030448955.1 Trichopoda pennipes
GTATATTTTACTATATTTTATTGTATTTTATTAAATTTTTCTGTATTATTTTATATTTTTACTGTATTTTAGTGTATTTTATTAAATTTTTCTGTATATTTTTATATTTTACTGTATTTTAGTGTATTTTATTATATTTTACTGTATTTTTAGTATATTTTACTATATTTTATTGTATTTTATAAAATTTTTCTGTATTATTTTATATTTTACTGTATTTTATTATTTTATTAAATTTTTCTGTATTATTTTATATTTTTACTGTATTTTAGTGTATTTTATTAAATGTTTCTGTATTATTTTATATTTTACTGTATTTTAGTGTATTTTATTATATTTTACTGCATTTTAGTATATTTTACTATATTTTATTGTATTTTATAAAATTTTTCTGTATTATTTTATATTTTACTGTATTTTATTATTTTATTAAATTTTTCTGTATTATTTTATATTTTACTGTATTTTAGTGTATTTTTATTAAATGTTTCTGTATTATTTTATATTTTACTGTATTTTAGTGTATTTTATTATATTTTACTGTATTTTAGTATATTTTACTATATTTTATTGTATTTTATAAAATTTTTCTGTATTATTTTATATTTTACTGTATTTTATTAAATTTTTCTGTATTATTTTATATTTTACTGTATTTTAGTGTATTTTATTAAATGTTTCTGTATTATTTTATTATTTTACTGTATTTTAGTGTATTTTATTATATTTTACTATATTTTAGTATATTTTACTATATTTTATTGTATTTTATAAAATTTTTCTGTATTATTTTATATTTTACTGTATTTTATTGTATTTTATTAAATTTTTCTGTATTATTTTATATTTTACTGTATTTTAGTGTATTTTATTAAATTTTTCTGTATTATTTTATATTTTACTGTATTTTAGTGTATTTTTATTATATTTTACTGTATTTTGGTATATTTTACTATATTTTATTGTATTTTATAAAATTTTTCTGTATTATTTTATATTTTACTGTATTTTATTAAATTTTTCTGTATTATGTTATATTTTACTGTATTTTAGTGTATTTTATTATATTTTACTGTATTTTAGTATATTTTACTATGTTTTATTGTATTTTATAAAATTTTTCTGTATTATTTTATATTTTACTGTATTTTATTATTTTATTAAATTTTTCTGTATTATTTTATATTTTACTGTATTTTAGTGTATTTTATTAAATTTTTCTGTATTATTTTATATTTTACTGTATTTTAGTGTATTTTACTGTATTTTAGTATATTTTACTGTATTTTATTGTATTTTATAAAAATTTTCTGTATTATTTTATATTTTACTGTATTTTATTGTATTTTATTAAATTTTTCTGTATTATTTTATATTTTACTGTATTTTAGTGTATTTTATTAAATTTTTCTGTATTATTTTATATTTTACTGTATTTTAGTGTATTTTATTATATTTTACTGTATTTTAGTATATTTTTACTATATTTTATTGTATTTTATAAAATTTTTCTGTATTATTTTATATATTACTGTATTTTATTATTTTATTAAATTTTTTCTGGTATTATTTTATATTTTACTGTATTTTAGTGTATTTTATTAAATGTTTCTGTATTATTTTATATTTTACTGTATTTTAGTGTATTTTATTATATTTTACTGTATTTTAGTATATTTTACTATATTTTATTGTATTTTATAAAATTTTTCTGTATTTATTTTATATATTACTGTATTTTATTATTTTTATTAAATTTTTCTGTATTATTTTATATTTTACTGTATTTTAGTGTATTTTATTAAATGTTTCTGTATTATTTTATATTTTACTGTATTTTAGTGTATTTTATTATATTTTACTGTATTTTAGTATATTTTACTATATTTTATTGTATTTTATAAAATTTTTCTGTATTATTTTATATTTTACTGTATTTTATTAAATTTTTCTGTATTATTTTATATTTTACTGTATTTTAGTGTATTTTATTAAATGTTTCTGTATTATTTTATATTTTACTGTATTTTAGTGTATTTTATTATATTTTACTGTATTTTAGTATATTTTACTATATTTTATTGTATTTTATAAAATTTTTCTTGTATTATTTTATATTTTACTGTATTTTATTAAATTTTTCTGTATTATTTTATATTTTTACTGTATTTTAGTGTATTTTATTAAATTTTTCTGTATTATTTTATATTTTACTGTATTTTAGTGTATTTTATTATATTTTACTGTATTTTAGTATATTTTACTATATTTTATTGTATTTTATAAAATTTTTCAGTATATAGGAACTGAGAGTTCTGCTTCACTTTCTACAGGCAAGATAGGGAAAACTTATGCATAAGCAATTAGTGTCATGCAAAAGCAATTAATTATGATTAATAAGGCAGAGCAGCGATTAAATAAATAATTAATTGGTAATTAGTGTCATGCAGAAGCAATTAAAGTAAATAATTAATGGGTGGTTAATGATCATTAACGAGATGAGAAGGGTTGAGATATTGGTGTGTGTAGGTGTCAATAGGTCATCAATGGAAAAGAAAATGTAGATCACTGCAGTGTGAGTGCAATGATCTGAAGTGTATGGAAAAGAAAGTGTCAATAGACAACTTGTGTTTAGAATCTGTGTTTGTGTATCAATAGATAACTTGTGTTTTGTTTTGTTTGTGAGTGATTCTATTAAAAATCTGTGGGATTTATGCAGAAGCAATTAAATAAATAATTAATGGATAGTTAATGATCACTAATAAGATGTCAATAGGTCATCAATGGAAAAGAAAATGTAGTACACTGCAGTGTGAGTGTAATGTTCTTAAGTGTAAGAAAACGAAAGTGTGAATAGACTACTTGTGTTTAGAATCTGTGTTTGTTTATCAATAGACAACTTGTGTTTAGAATTTGTGTTTGTGAATGATTCTATTAAAAATGTGTGGGACTTATGCAAAATCGATAAATGTCATGCGACAGTCATAAAATAGTTTGACATGGGTCGTTAATGATCATTCAGTGTAAGAAAAAGAAAATGTAAATAAAATAGATTGACATGGGTTATTCATGATCATTTATTTGTGAGTGCAATAATTTTAATTATAAGGAGAAGAAAAAATGTAGGTCACTGCAGTTGTCAATAGATAACTTGTGTTTTGTTTGAGAGAGTAATGACCCTGTGTGTGTGTGTTGGTGTGTGTGTGTTGGTGTGTGTGTATGATGAAATCATTAGACGAAAGGGTTGACATATTGGTGAGTAGAGGATTTGGGATATAGAGTATGTGATTGGAACTTGTGAGTGCAATGATCTTAAGTGTAAGGAAAAGAAATGTAGGTCACTGTGTTAAATATTTTGTTTTTGTTTGTGAGAGCTTGTGAAGATAAGGAGATAGAGATTATTTGTGTAATATTTGTGTTTTGAATTGATATTATTAATAAAGTGGAATGTTTGGGCTATGAGTATGTGTGTACACACATACACAGACACACAACTCTCAAGAATTTTGATTCGTTACATATACAAGTATGATAGTAATAAGTAATAATAAGATAGAAGGTTGAAATGAATATAAATTAGATATAAAAAGGCCTGCAAACCAAAAATAAAAAATAAAACAGAATTACATTCAATACACCGTGTACGCTACTCAACATAGAAATAATAAGCAAAAAGTAAAAATGATGGGCGCAAAATTTGTGTGCAATATTTGTTATAACAAATACAACAGTAAGCAGTCTCTAAAGAAACATATAGAGATTCATAATCCATGTATTTACTGTACCCATATATGTTTAACATATGTAGAGAAAAAACATCATGCAAAATTGCATGAAACCAGTACGAATGTTGAAGTGTTTAATAAAATTAAAGTGACCCAACAACAGCATATGCGTGATGAGGATATTACGTCAACAGCTGTAACAACTACACCCAGGAAGCGTAAGCTTATAGTAGAACCGGCTCCCACTATTCCTAGGAAAATTCCTACACTAGAGGATAATTTTGATGAGGATATTCCGTCAACGTCAACTGGATCAAGGGAGCGTAAACTTATATCAGAACCGACTCCGATTACTGCTTTAAAAATTCAAACATTAGAAGAAAATAATGTTATGCAATGCGAAGATTGTAAAATTAGTGTTGAATCAATTAAATGGTTTAACCATTGCGCAAGAATGGAGCATAAATCTAATGTTCTTAAGGCAGTAGAAAGTCGGGTAAAATTATTGAAGAGCAAATTCCAATCTCGCCTTATAACATATCGCTTCCCCAAAGGTGATAAAAACTTAAATATTGAAGACTATTTAGAGGAAGGTTATAAACTTTTAGCAAAACTGCTAAACAATAGTCTGACGGATAACGTAGTTGTGAAATTTAACCTGGAGTTAGCAGCTCGTTATAAATTGCCGGCAAATCCACTTAAACCAGAAACGGATATGTATCACATCACCGAGATGATGCGTCTATCAAGAGCAGATGATGTTCACACTGCGCTGAAAACGCATATACACATGATAAAAAATAAAATGTCTGAATTTCAGGAAAGAGATTCAGGGTGGACCCTTATTAATTTAAAATGGTTGGATATTAACATTAATAAGGCATCACCGATTTCTGGTTCACAATACATTCCAACACCTCCTCAGCTGGCAAAGAAAAAGTGTTGTGTTAATGTCAGAAACAATGACATTTATTGTTTCAAGTGGAGTGTAATAGCTGCTTTTTATAATGGACAAGAAATAAATTACCACCGACCATCAATTTATAGGATTGGGGATATTTCCAGACCAATAATAAGCGTGAGTGGAAGGGTGTTTAATTTCAGTGGAATGAAATTTCCAACTGACATAAGAGATATTAACACCTTTGAAAAAAATAATTCTGATATAAGTATTAACGTGTTTGGTTATGATAAAAAATCAAATAATACAATTGGGCCATACTATATTACCAGCGCGGAAAAGCAGTGTCACATTAATTTAATGCTCCTGGAAAGTGATTGCGGTGAAAAATTTCATTACATATTAATTAAAAACATATCAAGGTAATTTTTTATATTAATTCCTTTATTCTTGCAATTATTAATATATATATTTCTCTTTAGACTTTTATCAACTCAATTATCATCTCATAATGGATGTATGCTGATTTGCAATGCATGTATGTTCTATACGTATTTAGAAGACAGAATGGATATACATAAGGAAAAAGAATGCGGAAGATGCATAACAAAGATGCCGAAAGGGGAAAAGGCACTTCTAAACTATAAACATTACGAGAGACAGATAGATGTCCCCTTCACTATTTATGCAGATTTTGAGTGTATACTGGAAGATATACCGGTATGTAGTAATAGTGATAATAACAGCAAATTTGTTTAAAAGCATATACCATGTGCATATGCTTTTAATATTAGCTGTAGTTTTGATAAAAATTTAGATAGGTTGAACATATTTGTAGATAGTAATAGGGATGTAAATGTAGGCGAGCATTTTGTGACGAGTTTAATTGAAGAAAGTAAAAATATTTATAAAACATATTTTGAGAAAATTGTTCCTATGCACTCCTTAAATCCCTTAGAAGTAGGTAACTTCAATAATGCCAAAGACTGTCACATATGTGGTAAAACGTTAGGAAATGAACCAACCGTAAGGGATCATTGTCATATGTCAGGAAAATACAGAGGAGCAGCACATAGTTCATGCAATTTAAATTATAAAGTTCCCAACTTTATTCCAGTATTTTTTCATAATTTTTCTTCATATGATTGTCATTTGTTTGTGAAAGATTTATTGAAATTTAAAGGGGAAACAAACGTTATACCTTTGAATAAGGAACAATATATTTCTTTATCCCATAAAATACGCATCTACAGTGATGAAGAAATTGAGATTTTAATAGATGAATTGCGTAAAGATAAAATTTCTAAAAATATCCCACATAATATAATAGAAAGAGAACTTTATGAAATTCGAAAAGAAAGACAACAGAAAAAAATTGAGTTAAGGTTCCTAGACTCTTATAGGTTTATGGCATCAAGCTTAGATGCTTTAGCTTCTAATTTATCTGATGATGACTTATTATCAGTCCGAAGAAGTTTTTCGGATCCTGAAGAGTTTATTCTCATGAGGCGAAAGGGAGTTTTCCCTTATGAATATGTTAACACGTTTGAAAAACTCAATGAAAATAAACTTCCTTCTGTTGAACTTTTCTACAGTAAACTTACTAATAAAAAATGTTCGAAAGATGACTATGTGCATGCTCAAATGGTATGGGATAAATTTAATTGTAAAACACTGCGGGATTATATGAAAGTTTATCTAAAAACTGATGTTCTCTTGCTGTCAGATATTTTTGAAAACTTTCGAAAAGTTTGCAAGAGGATATATAATCTTAATCCATGTCATTATTACACGATCCCTGGTCTGTCATGGGATGCAATGTTAAAATATACAAGAATTGAGTTAGAATTACTAACAGATCTTGAAATGTATAATTTTATCAAACGCGGAATTCGAGGTGGTCTTACTCAGTGTAGCAGGAGATATAGCAAAGCCAATCATAAGTACTTAACAAATTATGATGTTACCAAACCATCTGAATATATTTTATATTTAGATGCAAATAACCTTTACGGTTGGGCTATGTCTGAATATCTTCCTTATGGTGGTTTTACTTGGATAAATGATTTTGTTCTTCCAAAGGATATTTCATATAATTCAGAAATAGGCTATATTTATGAGGTCGATTTATCTTACCCTTTTAATTGTCATGATCGTCATAATGACCTGCCATTTTGTCCGGAAAACAAAATCATTGGTGGGGAAAAATTAGTAGCCGATCTTTCAAATAAGAAAAGATATGTAATACATTATAAAACATTAGAGCAGTGTTTAAATAATGGATTGGTTTTGGAAAAAGTTTATCGAATTCTTCAATTCAATCAGAAACCATGGTTAAAAACATACATTGATTTAAACACAGAGTATAGGAAAGAGTCTAAAAATAACTTTGAAAAAGATTTTTATAAATTACTCAACAATGCTGTGTATGGGAAAACCATGGAAAATGTTGATAAAAGGAAAGATGTACGATTGCTTAGTGAATGGGATCGCACTAACTACAATCATCCCGGAATAGGGGAATTAATTTCAAAACCAAATTTTCATAGCATATCACAATTTACGGAAACACTGTGGGCTGTTCAAATGAATAAAACCACAACTTATTACTCTAAACCAATTTATTTGGGTTTCTGTGTTTTAGAGTTATCTAAATGGAAGATGTATGAGTTTCATTATAGCTATATGAAACCTAAATATGAGAGTAAAATAAGTTTGAATTATATGGATACAGACTCCTTTATATATTCCATTCAAACAAACGATTTCTATAATGATATAAAAGATGATTTGAAAGATCGGTTTGATACTTCATCATATCCAGAAAATAACCAGTTTGGTTTTCCTCGTTTAAATAAAAAAGTTTTGGGTATGATGAAGGATGAAACAGAAGAAAGATTTATAACAGAATTTGTTGGTTTAGCTCCTAAAGTTTACGCATTTACAGTTGATGATGAAAAAGACGTAAAAAGAGCTAAGGGAGTTAAGAAGTGTATAGTAGATAGTTATAATATAGATGTTTATAAAAATGTTTTATTCTCTAAGGAAACAGTAATGGCGTGTATGTATACATTTACATCAAAATTACATAACATTTTAACCAATGAAATAAATAAAGTAGCTTTAAGTTTTAATGATACCAAACGTAAAATTATGAATAATCATATAAATACATATGCTTGGTATCATCACCAATTAAATAGTGGTAATGGTGAATATGAGTTAGATATGTTAATAAAAGAAATTGAAAAATACAACGATATGTATTAATAAATAATAAATAAAATATTTATACGTCTATAGAATAAGAAAAAATTAATATATTGTACATAAATAAATACTTATTAAAATAAAAATAAATATAACACCATTATTTCAAGTTTAAACAAAACTTTATTATGTCTTTTCATTAAATTAGAACAAATATATAAACAACGTAAGTAATAAAATTATATCATAATTCTTAAATGACTTTCTGGACAATACCAGTTAATGGAGTATACTTCATCAAACGATCATAGAGAATTAAACAATAAGCATTTGTGTGTGTAGGAATTGGAGTAGAAGTCTCAAACTCAATTTTTACATCAATAGGTCCGCTCTTAATCAATTCATTCTGATAACTTAAGTCAATAACAACAATTGGTTTTTCTTTAAACTTTTCACAGGATAGAAGTGGTTGTGCAGACTTCATATAGTAATTTTGTTGAAATTTCGCATACATATCATATAAAATTGCATAGCGATTCTCTCCAATCTTCAAATTTAAATCATCATAGGGATAACAATCTGAATTTAAATGTACTTTAATGTTTTTTAAGTCTGAATGAATATATTTCTTATTGTTTTCTAAAGCGAATAGTATAAATCTAGGTCTCTCTCTGTTTATTGAGAGCTTAACATTCCAAACATGATTTCTTCCACCAGAAAATGTAGGATTAAAATAACAATCCCAACTGCGAAATGCTATGGGCAGCGTAGTTCCGTCTTTAATGATTTTCATTATTTGCAATTTCTTAGAGTCCGAAAGCTGTATATGCGGAATTCTCCATGTAATATTCGTAATCGATAAACTAAGATTTTCATTTACATCTGTAGAGTAATATACATTTTCATCATTTGAACTCCGCAAAAGAATAAGTTCGTGTTTGCTATTTATTATTATTTTATTAAAATCCTCGGCAAAGCGCAACAATAACTTAAGGGGTAAATAAAAGTTAAATATTTGTATAGATAAGTCTTCAGAAACACTCCATCCAGCATTTCTCATCATATTACTTTCGAATTCATTAAGTGAGACATAATTTTTAATTGTGCTAGACATTCCCAAGTAACGAGTACGATCAATTTCAACACCATTAATCTCATAACGTATTTCATCAAATAAGTACGCAACACAATTATTTCTTAGTCTGGTATTAGGGGAGTACTCGCCTTTAATGTTTTTTATATTGCCCTCTATATACAAATAGCTTTCACCAGGAAGTACATACAAGTCTTGATTTTGTATAGTAATTCGTATTTCATCATTATTTTTAAATGATTGAATGTATGGCACATAACTATGATAATCCTTTTTAATTATATTATCATCCAAAAAAGGGGTTTCCGCAACATTAAGTATATCAGACATTTTTCTTTACTTTCAATTCAAGTGATCTTAAAAATATCTTATTTTCTTGTGTCAATTGAGGTCTTTTAGCTTTAACAGTTTCTAGAGAAGTGTTTTCATTAACTTTTTTCTGTTTGGTTTTATTGTAAATTATCATGTTTCCCTTGGTCTTAAATGTAATCTAAGTGTTATTTCCTCGTCTCTAAAGTTTATCAAACGACCCTCTTGATCAACAATCCAAACTTTAAGATATGTTATTTCCTTCACGTTCACTGGTAAATAGATTAAATTATTAGGGATAACGTCTAATTTATAACCTGGAGGAACGTCCACTGCAAATTCATGAAGTATATGTGTCGGAAAATTATTCATATATGCTCCCCTTATTATATTGCACTGAACTTGTATGGCATTTAGTTTTAAAATATTTACTGGCTGATTCGATAAATGTTTTACACTAGGATTTAAAGATATATCATTAAAGCCAAGCAATCTTCCAATAGATCTTTTTCGATCAAAGAAAATTGTATCATGTGAGCTCGTTATTTCAATTTGTAAAGTGTTATTGTTGGCTTCAATCACAATTGATTTATTAACATTCTTTACTTTATATTGCGTTATTATATAATCAGCTATGTCTTGCAACTCATAAGAACCTATAGGTATTTCAATTATTTCATCTCCAATATGGAAAAGATTGTTGTCATGGTCTACGTTAGGTATCGAATTATATGAATGAAAATCAATTAGAGCACATTCATAATCAATCGCCAATTCTATTGGTGGAAAGAAATTTGCTGTTAGAATTGAAGAACTTCCGCTCAAAGCTAATGTTATTGACATAGCGAATGTTTCAATGTAAATAAAGTAAAAAAAAACACAATGTATAGTTTTTATTATATATATTTATTTATTTACTAACTTATTGCTTATTCTTATATTATTTCAGTTTTAGTTATCCAAGAATTATGCTGACTTGGAAATCCTAACCATTTTAGAAATACGCTATCACCCTTAGTTTTTAATATTTTTTCAACTAAAAATGTGTTAGGAAAACGAGTTCGTAGTAACTCTTCTTTGTAAAATCCACCTTTTATTTCATTACCTTGATAATCTTCTAGTATAAATGTGATAGGATAAGTATTTTGTATAGATTTTATTTTAAATATTTCTGTTGTCCAATTCGGTGTATATCCTTTTTCAAAGACGTGCTTATATTTACTAATACGAACATAGTCTCCAACTTTAAACCGTGAAGGTTTAAATATTTTTAAATGATTATACACTGTATTCAGTAAATGTTTTTCATGTTTATGACTTACATGAATAGGTGCCATTTTGATCGTTCCATGTATTTTTTTATTATATTGCTTAATCAAACTTTTATAAATGCTAATCCATCTATAAGATCCATTGTTACTAAACTCTTTCCACATCATTTCTTTCAATGTCCGATTGAAGCGTTCTACAATTGAAGCTTTCATATTACTAAATGTAGAGTAACGATTAATTGAATATTTTAGCATTAATGCAGCAAACTCCTTATTAAAAAATTCTATTCCATCATCTGTCTGTAAATTCCTAGGTACACGACCCATACAAAATATTTTCTGAAATGCTTTACAAACTTCGGAGGCAGTTTTGGATTTAATTGATTCGGCCCAAGCATATTTTGAAAATGTATCAATAACAGTTAACATATATTTATATCCATTGTTGTTAGTTGAATAATTACCCATTTCTACCAAATCAGCTTGCCAAAGATCGTCAATTCCCTTCATTATAACTCGACGTCGTAAGAAATTTTTCCGCGCTCGCGAATGGAGTTCATTTACTATTTCTCTTTTATCCATGTTCATCCCAACATACGTTGTGATACTTTAATATGTTAGATAGGTTGTTTGTATTATGCTAATTTAATTGAAGGTAGTTCCAGCTTTTGCTTTTTTATTACATCCACTTTAGAGTCTTTATCAATCCATTTAAAAATATAATATTCAATTATGTTGAATCTCTCTTCAATACTGTTTATAAAGACTTTATTTGCACCGTATATTTGATCATTCACAGCTTTTTCAATTATTTTAACATCTTTATAAATATCGTCTGTTAGCGAATCTTGTAATACTTTTATATTACTTTTAATTATACTCAATTGGAAATCATATTCCTTTTTAAGTTTTTCTATTTCAATATTTTTGGAAATATATTGTTCAATTTTATTAAGTCTTTCTTCAAACTTATTCATAAAATTTATATTTGAAAGGGTTAACTCTTCACTTATATAATTTTTCAATTTTTCTTGTATATGTTTTATTTCTGAATTCATATAATTTTTATTTATAGCATCAAATTCCTCCAACGGTGGAGCTATATTTATAATTCTTCTATTTTCTACGTTTATATTGTTTCCATCTAGGAAAAAACCAAAATTTTTCAAAAGATTTTTTGTTCTTCGGTCGTTCTCATTACTATGTTCGTTTTTAAAGTAATGCCCAAATTTATCAACAGTCATTATTATTTTGTATTACTCAATTATATTTGCTTCTCTTAATTCCTCAATTATTGATATAATTTCATTAGTATGGCTTTTGTTACCAGCTTGTTGTGATGCTAACAAGAGTCTTAATCGATCTACTATTTCATTAGGATCATCCCAGTATATATAGTTTGGTTTGCTGAGGTTTATGTTCAGTAAACCTTTACCAATGTGAGTGGTATCAAATAACTTATTAATTATGTTCTTATATTTATAACCTCTATTTCCTTTTAGTTGATTATTTGGATCAAAGTTTCTCCTGTGTGCATTTGTATCAAGCAAAATTCGTTTATATATATCTAATTCTGATGAGTCATACTGCTCCGGCCTTTTATGAAATAGTAATGAATATAAGCCAGGAGTTAATGCCCAAGATTTATTTCCTATCATTATTTTTTCATTGCTTAGCTTTAGATCTGCATTTCCAATTTTCCAGTTACCATTTGGATTTTTATAAGGTCCAAATATAGTATCGAGCTCTTTACTTTCATTTAAATCTGTTGATTCAAATTGCCAATCAGCAGATGGCGAATAGAATGATTCATTATCTAAATCAACATCTTCTTCTTCTTCTTTATCTTTAGTATCACTTATTCTCTCTAACGAATCAAAATAGTCAACTTTCTTAGGAGTTTTTGTAGTAATGTTTTCTTCTTTGTTTTTAGTTAGAGTATCATGTTTAAACTTAGCTTTTACATTTGAAAAGTCCGCCGGCTTCATTGACCTTTCGGTAGATAACTTAACTAGTTTCTTTAAAGGTTCTGTTAATGGTTTAAATGTATTTTCTAACTCATTAATTGTTTCTGCTTCCCCACGTTTAATAGCTTCAAATTTCTTTTTTAAAATTTTTCTCGATTTCACCAACTCTTTTAATACATTTTCTTCCATATTTGTGTATGACTATATTAGATGTACTTATAGGTTTTTAATAACAGCTAAACAGCTTCTTCAAACAGCTAAACAGCTTTTTCAAACAGCTAAACAGCTTCTTCAAACAGCTGAACAGCTTTTTCAAACAGCTAAACAGCTTCTTCAAACAGCTAAACAGATTATATTAACATCAAAGTTGGTCTTGGTTTTGTGTTAAACAGTATCAACATAAATTATTATACGTCTGGAGTAGTTTGACGACTAATTACAACTAAGCTTGAATGAATATATCGAAACCTTTTCTATAACGTCCATTGCATATTTCATCATCTTTATTTATTACAAGAAATCCATATTTATCCTTCCAACATTCCTTACATATGCTTTGAAATATTTCGAGGCTGATATCGTTTGCGACATGATCTTTATATATATGCCTAAAGTTTAGTTCGTCTTGCTTAAATATTATAATTAAGTTTGCATTATCACGTATTAAATGTTTTGGTATATGTGAATACGTTTGACATAAATAAAATGAATCGATATCTTTATGTCTCCCCATACAAAAGTATGATCTTATATTGTTTTGTTTCTCACATGCAACATCATCAAATATCATTACTGAATTAGCTTGAGCATCATGAGGAGATAAAACATCTTCATTTTCTGAAAATGTATAAAAACCCATACCCTTTATCGATGATATTAGTTTTCTTAGATACTGATATTTGGGTTGATGTAATGATTTAGAATAAAGATAAATGTTTTTAAATTTTAATCCATTAGGACTTTCAATCAAACTAAGCATAACGTTTGTTTTTCCGCAATTAGATGGACCCACTATTAATGCTCTAATAGAGTTTGGTAAAAGGCAGCTATGTTTAGTTTCATTATTTTTTTCATTGAAATCTAAATTTTTCACTAAAATATTTGAATGTTGTTTAATCAAACGCATCTTTACAAATGAAGAGTTCAAATAAATGAATATATATATCTTTTCTTTATATTTAAAAGTAGTCACCTACTTATATATTTTCAGAAAGAATATTAAATAAATGAAGGTGTATACAAAGAAAAATGTTAGTAACAAACAGTTCGTTACTGGAGAAGGACTATTAAATAAGGTTATCAATTCATTACCAATCGAACTCCACCTACCTGGTTATCAGTTTTGTGGACCTGGAACGAAACTAGATAAACGTTTACAAAGGGGAGATAAAGGAATCAATCCATTAGATGCCGCTTGTCAAATTCATGATATTGCTTATGCACAGAACTCTAATATCAATAAACGACATCAAGCGGATAGAGAACTAGCTGATAGCGCTTGGAAAAGAGTAAAAGCTAAAGACAGTACACTTGGAGAAAAAATAAATGCTTATCTTGTTTCTAACGCAATGAAGTCTAAAGTAAAATTTGGATTAGGTGTTAAGCCAAACAATCTTAAAAAAAATTGTAAGCGAAACGTTTTTCGCAATGCAATTAAATTGGCAACTATGGTTTTGAAAGAACGAAAACCGTCAAATATGCACATGGCAATAAAAACCGCAAAAAAAGTTATTGATAAATCATTTCTAGGAAAAAAATCAGAAGTTAAAATTCCAAGAGTTATTAGCGTTCCTAAAATTGGGGGTATTCTACCTCTTGTACCTATATTTACAGCACTTGGAGCATTAGGCGCTTTAGCTTCCAGTGGCTCATCAATTGCTAAGGTTATTACTACAGCCACAAATGGTAAGCATCAGCTCGAGGAGAATAAGCGTCATAATAGAACATTAGAGGCTATAGCAATGGGCAAAGGTCTCTATCTCAAACCATACAAGAAGGGATATGGAATATTTTATAATAAAACAAAAATATCAAAAAACTAATACGGCAGCTACCCAATAGACCTCTGACTGATGTGGATTTGAAAATCTTTAGAAAAAAGTATATTCCTTATTTTAGGGGAGTTTATATGAGGGATAGACTACCTAAAACTGCACGCCAAATTGAGTGTGGAATAATCAATTTGGACTCCCATAGAGGATATGGTACACATTGGGTAGCCTACTACAAATATAATGATTATGTGGAATATTTTGACAGTTTTGGAAATCTTCAACCACCTGTAGAAGTATTAAAATATTTAGGATATAATATAAAATATAACTATAAAAGATATCAAAAAAGTAATTCCTTTAATTGTGGACACTTATGTTTGCATTTTCTAATTAATTTTAAAATAAAGAAATAATATTAAAAACACATGCAATTTGTTTAATACATTTATTTTTATTATTTCATTTATTGTCCATTCTTAAATATAATCTATGAATTTTTACATCAGTTATTATTTTTCTCTGCATTTTTTTCCCAATCTCATAGCAGAGACGGAATAAATCAACTTCAATGTCTCTTTCATTAATTCCATTAATGTCGCCTAATAAGATTTTAGTTTTATTCAAGGTGGCGCATGTGGGGATGTAGTAGTTGTAATAAAAATGTAATAGCTGCTTTCGTAGAATACCATTCCAACAAAGTATTGAAGTCAAAAACACTCCTATCCGAATTATGGATTTCCACGTCTCAGGATCAATTTTTATATGAAAATTTCCTTGTCGGATTATCAAGTAGCATATACCATTCTTGTATTTAAAGGTATAGTCAGTACCTTCCTCACTCGTATTTTCAATTAAATTTACTGAACATAAAAATTCACGCTGGGAAAGTGTGTTGGTAATGTAGTCCTTATAACTCATAAGGTGGAGCCACTCTTCCCTACAGAATCCAATAAAATGTTTGTCCTTATAGTGAAGCCAAATCATTGGCTTAAATCCATGGATAGTCGAAAATCCGCAGGAGACTTTCAATTTTAAATTGAGAAAATACTCCATCTCAAAAACAGCGTCGAATATCTGAGGTTGACGTTCCTGGGTGCGTTGTAGAGTATTTTTTATTATTTTATTCATTTCTCTTTGAAATTATAATTTTAACTGATGATTTTTCATTTTGAAAGCTGCCTTTTAAACTAAATTTCTAACCCTTATGCAAAATTAAACAACTAAACTAACTAAACTAAAGTAATCATATCATTGTAATCTTATTATATTTAAGTCTTAAGAATAATAAAAAATTTTCTGATGTTTTATTGAAAATGTATATGTTGTTTTATTAATAAAATTCTGAATAGGAGAAACTTTATCTTTATTATTTTTATTTTTCATTTTTGGTTGTTGATGAAAAGTGGTTTAATAGTTTAATATACTTTTCAATAATTTTCATCACTCTTAGTTTTCTCGTATGAAAGAAATAACATCCACACATTCCAACAACATCTTCGCTTGAATTCTCGTGATCGCATGGTGTATTATAATTACTAAAATCTGCATATTTCTATTTAAAGGCTTTTATTTCTTCTAAATGTTCTTCGAATATTTGATTTCCAAATTTCTGCAAAAAGTCGTCAATAGTATCCATCTTTCTAGGCTATAACTCCATTTAATACTGAATAAAAAGATTAAATAGAGTTAACTTTTATACTCCGAGATCATTAAGATTAAAAAAAATACTTTTTTTTGTTTTTATTTTAATTTTATTTCATTAAAATTTTTTTTTGTTCAAAATTTTTTTTTTATTTAAATGTATTAAAAGAATAATACTCTCTCATTGGAGGAACTGGCTTTAACTCCAACCTGTAGAATGAGTTGACCTTGTCATTTTGTAAAGGATATTTCGTTAAGAGATATGCACCCGTAGATAGGGCTTCAACATCCTTGTCGCTAAGTGAATTGAACCTCTTTGGAAGGTAAAATATATTTGTACCCAACTCTAACATAATAACTTCTCCATATTTTGTTGTTATACGTTCCGCCCCAGTTATATGATAGTCTTCTAAATCTATCATATCCTTGACACTAAGTCGCTGCCTTAGATTTAATTTGTTGAAAGCTGTTATTAACTCCGGGTTGATGCTCATTGTTATATAATTGACAATAAACTATAAAACTTTACTGAATTTATTCAGAATTTATAGAAAATTTGCATATATATAAATAGTAGGGTGTTGGTGAGAGTTCTGGAAACAAGAGCAGGGAGCAAAAAAATTTATACTAATTTTCAGTGTCAAAACTAACATTTATGAAAAAAAGCAACTCTGTTTTGTTATTCTGTTGTGGTGTTGATTTATGTGTATGAATGTGTGGTTGAAATAGGGTGGTACTTATATGCCTGGAAGTTTTTGAAATTGTGTGTGAATAATGAGATTCGGCAACTGGGCTGGCACGACTTGGCTTGGCTTGGCTTGCCTGGGTTTGGGCGGGGGTTTGGGTGGGGGTTTGGGCGGGGGTTTGGGCGAGGTTTGAGCGGGGTTTGGGCGAGGTTTGAGCGGGGTTTGGGGCGAGGTTTGGGTGCGGTTTGGGCCGGGGGTTTGGCTGGGGTTGGTTAGGATTTGTATACTAATTTTGTATGAGAAAACTAACAACGATGATATAAATAAGTACAACCCTATTGTATTGTTGTTCTATTGTTAAAAGTTCTGTTGTGGTTTTTTTTTTCATTAATATGTATGAATGTGTTTGGTATGTATTTACAAGTTTTTTAAAATTGTGTGTAATCAGATTCGGTGATTTTTTTTTTTTTTTTGTTGATATCAAACGCAAATTACTATCAGTAACTAGTGATGTATATATATATATATATGTATGTATATATATATATTTTATTTATTAATTTGTTTGAAAATTTTAACTAACAACGTTGATATACATAAGTACAACCATATTGTATTGTTGTTCTATTGTTAAAAGTTCTGTTGTGGTTTTTTTTGTTCATTAATATGTGTGAATGTGTTTGGTATATACTTACAAGTTTTTTAAAATTGCGTGTAATCAGATTCGGTGATTTTTTTTTTATTTTATATGATTTAGACTTTATTAAAATTTCAATTTTTGTTTATTTTGTAATGTCCCCAAGCATAGGTATTAATACCATCTTCTCTTATATAACGTTTATTATCATCATAACTTAATACAACTTTTGATATTTGTTGTGTATAAATTTCATGTAGGATAGATTTAAATATATACATTTTATCGTGATATATGGTTTTATCTATCAAACAGTTACGATAATCATTTATAGTTAGTTTTTTTAAAGCAGAGTTTTTTACACCTTTAGCTTTTTTGATTTCTTCTTTATCGTCAACAGCTATTGAATATACTTTTGATCGAAGTCCAATAAATTCTAACAGTACATGTCCATTATTCTCATCTTTCATCATTCCCAAGACTTTTTTGTTTTGCAAGGGGAAATTGAAAACATTATTAATTGAATAGGCTGATGTATCAAAGTGTAGATGAAGATCATTGTAAATATCTTTATAAAAATCGTTTGTTCTTATTGTGTAAATTAAAGAATCAGTATCCATATAATTTAATTTTAAATTGTCATTAAACTTTGCTTGCATATACTGATAGTGAAAGTCATACATTTTATATTTAGATAGTTCTAGAATTGAAAACCCTAAATATATAGGTTTATTAAATGTTACGCTATCCATACTCATTTGAATTGCAATCATATTATCGGTAAAATGTGTTGAACTATGAAAATTAGGTTTTGCTATAAGAGCTCGTGCCCCCAAACGGTTGTGTTCACTCTCCCAAGCATTAACGATTTTTACATTTTTACGTTTTTCAACATTTTCCATAGTTTTACCGTATACCGCATTATTTAAAAGTTTAAAAAAATTTTTTTCAAACTCATTTTTGGCATTGGTTCGATGAAAGGTATTTAAATCGATATACTGTTTCAACCAAGTTGATTGTTTAAATCTTAATATTCTATGAATTTTAGCTAATTTTAAACCATTTCTAATACACTGTTGAAGATTTCGATAGTGAATTATATATGATTTTTTGTTAGTTAAATCGGGAATTAGTTTCTTTATATTATGATGTTTTATTGATGGACTTTTAAGTTCAGCACAAAACGGTAAATCATTATGACTATCATGTAGTTCTTCAGGATAGTCTAAATCAACTTCTAAAATGTAATTAAAATCAGAATTTTCAGATACTTTCGAAATATCAAAGCTATCTATATCTTCAATCCATTCAAATTTACCTTCTGGTAAAGATTCAGACATTGCCCAACCATACAAGTTGTTCGCATCTAAATACATAAGATATTGTGAGGGTTTAGAGCAATCATATGTTTTGATATATTTATGATTTGCAACTGCTCGACGTGTTGTGCATTGAACAATACCTCCTCTTATTCCTTTTTTAATGAAATTATACATATTTATATCGGTGAATAATTCCAATTTAATTTTCGTTATTTTTAACATGGCATCCCACGATAAACCAGGTGTTGTATAGTAATGACATGGATCAAGATGATATATTGATTTACAAACAGAACGAAAATTTTCAAATACATCAGTTAAAAGAAGTACATCAGTTTTTAGATATAAAAGCATATACTCATTTAGAGATTGACAGTTAAATGTAGACCAAACACTTAACGCGTGCTCATAATCAGCAATAGTACATTCTTTATTATTTAATGTAGAGAAAAACTGTTCACGAGAAGGTAAGACATTTTCATTTAATTTTTCAACTGAATCGATATAATCATAAGGAAATATACCTTTTCTTTTCAAAAGATTAAATTCTAAATGATTTGAATATATTGATTTCAGTGTTTTAAAGTTATCGTTATGTAAATAATTAGATAATTTATCTAAACTAGTCGGCATAAATTTCAAAGAATCGAGAAAACGTAATTCTAAATTATATTTATCAGTTATTTGTATTCTTTTTCTAACAGATATATACAATTCTTTATTAAGTGGTATAACATCTATATCACCCGGATAATCTGCTAAAGCCTTTACAAACAAATGACAATCATAACCTGAAAAGTTATGAAAAATTATTGGAATAAAGTTAGGTAATTGATAATTAATATTACATTTCCAATGAGCTGGACCGCGATATTGACCAGTTAAATGGCAATGATCAGCGCATCTATCATCATCTAGAATTTGTTTACATATATGACACTCATTAGTATTATAATGTTTTTCAACTTCATGGGGTAGTAGAGAATTCATTGGCACTACTTTCATTAGAAAGTTTGTACACAAAAAACGTGCATCCTCAATCAAATTTTGAACAAAATCTTTAACAACATCGTTACCCGTATACGTTCTAAGCTTATTCAGTTTAGAATCAAAAGATGATTTTATGTAGTAGCTGTAAGCTATAGGTATATGTTTTTGAATGCTTGTAACATTATTAGAATTTTTGTTGTTAATTTTACTTAATATACATTCAAAATCCGCATATATAACAAATGGTACATCTAATTGATTTTTAAAATTTTTGAACTGCAATATATTGTCATCATTAACACCCGTAGGCATTTTGGTGACAATTTTATTGCATTCTTGTTTATGTTTTAATAACAAGAGTTCACTGGTTGAATAGTGTAAGCAAAAATTACAAAAATATTTAGCACCTAGATGTTTTGAAACTTGTGTGCTCAATAAACGACTTATGTTTTTTATCCAAACATAATGTGATTCATCGTTTTTATCATCTTGAATGTATAGTAAATTGATATGATTAATTTTTTCATCAGCTGTCTTATAATATGGTCCAACGATTTCTTTTTTTATCACATCACATCCAAAAACATTCACGCTTATATTGAAATTGTATTTCTCAAATATATTAATATCAGCAATAGATAGAGGAAAGGTTAAGTTGGTGAAATCAATTGTTATTCCATTTGTTAGTGTTATTAAGCTTTGTGTGATAACATTACTATAATGTGAATATTTTGGCTTTAAATGATTGTTTTCTAATGCAGCTATAAGAGCCCATTTAAAACAATAATTATCATTATTTTTAATGTTGATGCACGCTTTTTTATTTCTGATAAATATTGGTAGTTCTAAATATTTAGATCCTTTTATAGGACAATACTTGTTAACGTTTATTTCAATTTTATTGATACAAACTAGAGACCAACCACTGTCTCTCTCTTGGAATTCATCCATTTTGGTTGCTATTTCTATACTATGATTATCGTACATGTCTGATAGATCTTGTTCTAATTGTACTATTACCATTTTCGTTTGAAAAGATTTCACACTAATTAGTGCGCTATCATCATCTTCAATTTCATTAGTTTTTGAGAATTTTATATATTCTGCAAAAAGTTCTATATTAAATTTTATACTTTGATGTTCTAATAACGTATTTCTTAAAATATTTATAATACTTTCTTTTGCATTCGAAAATAAAATGTTTAATGAAAGCTCATCTAACTTTTTATTTTCGTATACAAAAGTTTGAATACGCTTAGTAAATAAATTTTTACTTATATATATATCGTTGTTTATAAACAAACGATTATTTTTTTTTATGTTCATTAGTTCTCAAATGATGAGACCAAGAACCTTTTCTTATATTTAATTTACAAGTTTCACATCGTAAATAGCTACACGATGGAGTTTCTTCAATATTTTCAACTTTAACAATCTTTTCATTTTTTAAATTTAGTTTCGTTTTGTTTGATTTTGAGTTAATATGCTTATTATTAAAATGTCTCTTAAAATTAAATTTGGATACGAAAGACGTTCCACATACTTCACAGATGTACATGATATAACAACAGAAATGGAAGTAATGTACTGAAAGTATTTGAAATTTAAATAAACACAAATTATAGATTTGCTGTTAATATCTACAACATACCTGGACTTAGTGAAGATGTTTATATAAATATAATTTTAAACAGTTTTTAAATTATATGTAAATTATAATTTTCTGTTTTAAGAATACTTGTTTAATAGTTTTCAATCACTGAAATCGGTTTTGAAAATGTTTGTTTTTTTTCTTTTGTTGTTTTGTTTTTTTTTTTGCGTGTGACGCGTTTTCTCAGAATGACGAAACTCAACTGTTTCATTAAAACTCATTAACAAATGTTCTTATATACTTTATATTCTTTTATTGCGGTCAAGAGTATAAAAAAAAATGAAAAAACAAATGCTTAATTAAATTAAAATTGTAACCACATTTTTAATTAAGTAAATATGTCATACTATATTATTATTAACATAATAACAGCTTTATCATTCAAAGTAAATAATTTCGGCTTCCGTTTATCGTTGGCTTCAATGACATCCAATATTCAATTTACTTCTTTGGTGTATCTTGAGCTAAAACGATAATAATTAATTATTAAATTTAATAATAAATAAATAAATAAAAACTATTTTACCAAAAATTACCTGTTGTTTCCGCATTTATAGTTAGTTCGTAATTTAACTCACTGCTTCCTTTCCTATCTTTGAAAAGGTAGTAGGTATTGCGGTCAAATTCCGCAATAGTATCATCATCTATTGTATCATTAAATATACTGGGTAGGTATATATATTGATTGCTTTCCAACAAACAACGAATTTTCGTTCCAAAGCGTGTCTGTACACGCTCCATCTTCATTATTTGATAATTGTGATTAAAAACCATCTTATTTATAGGAAGAATGGTTTTATTTTGACATTTTTTAAATATTGTTTTTAAATGCGTTTCCATCTTTTGTGATTTACTTAACTTGAATAACACTTAAAGTAAAACTAAAGGGGGGTTTTTATACAAAATTCAGAAATTTAATTTTGTTTCTAAACATGGGAAATGTGATAGAAATTTTAATGTTGAAGGTTTTTTAATTTTAAAAAGCTTCCGTTGCGGTTTTTGTTTTTTTTTCATTTTTATAAAGTTCCTAATTTTAATCGTGATTAAAAACCATCTCATTTATAGGGAGAATGGTTTTATTTTGACATTTTTTAAATATGTGATTTACTTAACTTGAATAACACTTAAATTTAATCTTGCTTGTTCTTAACCTTGCTGAACTAAGTTGATATAAAATTTAATCGTTTAGAAATAAAAAAATCAAAACAAAACTTTTTTATATATTATTTTATTTTTTTGAGAATTTTATAATATAATAAGTCGTAACATTTAGATGGTTAATACAATATGAATTAAAATTTAATCTTGCTTGTTCTTAACCTTACTGAACTAAGTTGATATAAAATTTAATCGTTTAGAATAAAAAAATCAAAACAAATAATATAATAAAAATAAATCTCATATTGAAGTATATATAATATTATTGAAGTTCATCTTTATTGATCCAAGAATTATGTTGAATATATATATATATATATATATATATATATATATATATATATATATATATATATATATATATGATTTTAATTTTAAAAGGTTTCTGTTTAAAATGTTTTTTCTGTTTCATCATCATCATCTTCTTCTTCAGTACTGTCATACAAGTTGTTGTAGAATACATATTGCTTCTTCTTTTTAATGATTAGCGTATATAATCCATTCACTTCTTTAACTTTCTTTAAAATGTGTGGATTTGCGTTTAGATAATCCATCTGATTTTTAGTAATAATCAGAAATCGTTTAGGTAAATAAATATGATATTCTTTATTTACAAGACATCTTATACTTTCACCATATTTTGTATCTACTCGTTCTATCTTGTTGATTTCATATGCAGTATTTTCTTCCATATCCTTTAAAGGTAAGTATATAATATTAGGATTTTGAAACAATTTTCTTAAACTTGCTCTCATTATTTTGCTTTTAACTTTTCACCGTAAAACGAATTTTCAAACTGATTCTTTATATTCAATAATTTATACTATAAGGTGTTTTTAGATATTTTGATAACTTCTTATCAATTGCGGTAAAGCATAAATATTAAAAAAAGTATACTTATGTATGTATATATGTAATAATATATATAAACAGCTGGTGTTTTAATCTTATTGTATCCAAGTTTGTGTTATATATATATATATATATATATATATATATATATATATATATATACGTTATTTATAATGAGAGATTTAGTTGAATTAAAAACTTTGTTAAATATGTATTGGGGTCAATTTTTAAAAACTGGTGATAAATATTGTACTTGTCATGCACAGTGGAAAACTTTTCAAATAATAAATGCAGTAGTTTTGGATATTATAATGCAGGTGTTCCTAACCGCAGAAGGAGGGACAAGAACTCAAATTTTTTCTCTTAATAGAGGACAAGAAATGTCAACAAATATTCCAATATTTCATTTTAGTCACAATCAACATATAAAAATTGAGGTTATCGGTGGTATGATATCACTAGTTGGAACAGTCTATGAGGGTGGTTTTAAAGATATAAATGTAAACTCATACAAACCATCATGCGTTTATAGTGAAATAGATGAACATGTTTTATATAATGGTAAGACTGGTATCCACTCATTGAATAAAAATCAACAAAAACCTCCCCTCCCTAAAAAAATAGTTAATAATAGTACTGGTATCCACTCATTGAATAAAAATCAACAAAAACCTCCCCTCCCTCAAAAAATGATTAATAATAGTAAAGTTAAGAAAGCAGCTGGTGGTGCTAGCGATGGTGATGACTCATTTCAATATGAAGATTATTAAATTAGTATATAAATATGAGAAACAATTCTTATCATCTCATTTAAAAATATATCGCTAACACGTCTATTAAAAAGAAAAACTAAAATGAAAAATATTTTTATCATATTTTTTACATATATCTATATCATACAAGTGTTTTCAGCTTCATTACCTATTGATTTGAGTGAAAATGAACTTAAAAATACAGAATTTGCTATAAAATTACCGAATAATGATACTGTGAGCATACAACTAAATTTCAAACTTTTAAAGTATAGTAATGATTTAAATAAAAACATCGAGTTAACAACAGAAGCAGAAAATAAATCAAACGAAGAACAAGAAGACTCCTCACCGCCTATAAGTCAACCTTTTACTGTCGAACAAGCTATTGAAGCATTTAGGCAAGATTTAGTAAAAAAAGAAAAAAATATTGCAGGAATAATTGAAAGTTCGGCCCCATTTTATAGACATTTTCAACTTCAATACAAAGATAATATAAAATTGAGAATCCGTTGTACATATGACAGCAATTACTTGCAACGTCGATTAAATATTTCATGCTTCGAATACCGTCAAGTTGAATACGAGAGAATTTTAAGTAATGGTGAAATTGAGGTGGTTTCTGAGGATGATACAACGTACCGATCCGATGTTACATTAATCAACATTCAAGATTACACACATGATTTGGATATGGAAATAATATAAATTAGCTGATATGATGAAATACATTTACTATTAGTTAGTTAGTATAAACTTTGATGTTAATGTGATAGGAGGTTTTATTTACAAAAAAAAAAAAAATGTTAAAATAAGAAAATAATGAATAACGAGTTTTATTCGAAAATTTTACATAAATTCATGAAGGAAGAAAAGCTTTTGTGTTATGATCATGAGATTATTTTGAAAAAATTAAAAGCTCAATTCGATGAATATGCATTTTATATGAAAAGTAAATCAAAATTTGGATATCATTATAACAATTGTGTGTGGTCCAACGATGAAACAACTTGTGGACCTGATACCTGTAAATGTTCCCTTATCGATAACAGTTGGGATCAAGCATTATATATAATGAATTTTTATTATAATTTAAAAGCATAGACTTTATCAACAGTTCTACAGTCATCGTTGTCACTTAATTAGTACTAAACAATGTCGGAGGAAAGAATTTTAGTTGTAGACGTACAAGGTTTTTATCTCAACAATAAATTCATTGTAAAAGAACTGAGTATTTCAATTGACGACTCACAAGTTCAAACATTTATTATTAAACCACCTTTTCCATATTCATCGTTGACAACAAAAGAAAAAGCTTCAATTAACTGGCTTTATAATCATCATCATGGATTAAAATGGAAAGATGGTGATTCAACCTTATCAGATATTATGACCTATTATATTACACATGTTAAAGACAACAATTTTATTTATTATGTTAAAGGATTAGAAAAAATTAAGTGGATTCAAAATATTTTTAAAGATGAAATTAATTTTTATAACCTAGATGATCTAAATTGTTCAAATTTGAAAACATTATATAAAAATGATAAGTCTATAAATGTTTGTTCTTATCATAGGAAATATTGTATATGTGCTGAAAAAAATGTAATACTCTTAAGAAAGTTTATTAAATCAAATATTAATAAAGAAAACATAAAATTATAAAAAAAGAAATTTTTGATTATTATTATTTAACACTTAAATCGACTAAAATAAACATCAATCATCAGTTCATTCTGAATACTTGTAATGTCAATAACGATCTCTTTAACTGGAAACACTTCAACTTTGGTTGGAGAATATTTTCCTCCAATTGAACTGTCTACAAATTATGTTTGTGGACTTATTGATTTTGTTGCATTTAATTCCATACCCAATGTAGATGTTTACAACAATTTGTTTCATATAGGAAATCATGTTATTACTATTCCAGTTGTTTCATACGAACTTGAAGATATTGGTTTTTTCCTAAACTCAAGCTTAAGAGATATCGATGAATCAATTTACCTATTAATTGAAGCTAATAATAACACACTTAAAACTGAAATAACCTCATCTATGGATATAGATTTTTCACAACCAAACAGTATAGGAAAGTTACTTGGATTTAGTAAAAGAAAACTAGAAGTAAATTCAACTAACTATTATAATACTAATCAAAATCTTAAAAATGATAAATCTTTGGAAGTGGTGATTGTAGATGTTAATTCATTGAATACTAGAAAGTTATTTGAATCTGATTTACCTACTCATATTACGAATGTTAATACAATATGCATTGAAAGCAACTTAACAACCGGTTCATTTATGAATAATACTTCGAATCATACTATTCATGAATTTCCTCTTGATGTTCCTCCAGGATATAAAATAAACGAAAAACCTCGAAATGTTATTTATTTACCCGTCAACTGTCAACAAATAAACAACATAACGATTAGAATCTTAAATCAAGACGGTGAACTTATAAATTTTAGAGGAGAAAAAATCACTCTTAGACTCCACTTCAAACCAGAATAATGATCATTTACAATAAAAACATAGTGCGAAGAGGATTTCCATTCAATACCGCACCAACTCACATTCGAGAAAGTATAAAAAATAAAAAACTGTTGTCCTCATCTAATACAGAATACTTAAAATCGTTGGGATTTAATCTTCAACAATGAATGAAATACTAAATGTTCTTCAAAAACCTATGTATGATGAGAGTATTGTAAAAAGGGAATATCATAGTTACTCTCCATATCTAAAATCATTTAACAACAACGATGAGATTCGTATACCAATTCAAAACCAGGATCTCTTCGTCTTACCAAGTGAGAGTATGATTTACATTCATGGTTTTATAGTAAAGAAGGAAGCAACCAAGGAGGTTCCAGCTACAGATGTGAAATTAAAAAACAACTTTGCTTCATATTTGTTTGATGAAATTCGTTACGAAATTAATGGTTTTGAAGTTGATCGTACACGTAAACTTGGAATTTCATCCACCATGAAAAATTTTGTATCGTTGAATAAGGCTGAAAGTGATGCATTAAAAAACGCTGGTTGGTCTCTTACTGAAACTTGCGCTTTAGTAAAAAGTCATTTTAGTTGTTGTATACCTCTGAAAATGTTGCTGGGTTTTGCTGAAGATTTAAACAAAATACTATTAAATTCGAAACATGAGCTTATCCTTCAACGTTCTACATCCGATGAGAGATCATATTATTCTACAAATGCAAATGATCAGTTGAAATTAACAATTCTGGATATAACATGGAAAATTCCACACGTTCAACTATCGGACTTTGCAAAATTGGAAATGTTCAAGATAATCAACAGCAAACATTCTATACCAATTGCGTTTAGAAGTTGGGACTGTCATGTAAATCCTGTTTTACCAAAGAGTACAAAGGTTTTATGGAATGTAAAGCTTTCTCCACAAAACGAAAGACCACGATTTCTTATAATTGGTTTACAAAAAGAGAAAATTAAAGAAGAAGGAAATGTATTTGATCATTGCAATATCTCTAATTTAAAAGTTTATCTAAACTCAGAGTCATATCCATATGATGATTTAAATAATCGTTTCGAAATGGGTCAGTATTCTGTTCTATATAATATGTATGCAAAATTTCAACAAAGCTTTTACATGCGAGAACCTGAACCATTATTAAATGTTGATGAATATAAGACTTATGCACCGCTTATTGTTGTTGATGTTTCTCATCAAAATGAGGCTGTTAAAATAGGACCTATTGATGTACGAATTGAATTTGATACTGAAGCAAACAAACTAATTCCAAATAATACATCAGCATACTGTTTAGTTATTCATGATCGTTTAATCGAATACTCACCTCTAACAAGCGAAATTAGAAAAATTATTTAATTATATTTATTTTGAAATTTTTTTAATAAATGAAATAATATGTTTATTTATAAATAAAACAAATTCTTTATCAATGTATTTTATTAAAACAATTATAGTTTCTTTTTAGTTTAGTTTAGTTTCGAAAACAAAAACTGTAAACATAAATGGCCACAATTTATTGTATTAAAATTTTGATATCTATCATAATTATAACTTATGTTTTTTCCTAAATATTTTATTAATTATTTCGGTGGTTGCAAGTTACCAAAGCTATCAAAATATTCAATTTGATTGTTGTTTTTCCAGTACGCTACCCAATGTGTGCCAGATCCCTTTGAAGTATCCAGATTAATTATTCCACATTCTTTTTTAAATGATGTACTTGGAAGAGTGTTGCACATAAACACACCTCTAAAATTTGGAATATGTTTTGCATATTTTCTCAAGTCTACATCAGAAAGGGCTCTTTTAGGTAGCTTCATTAAAAATTTTGTTGATAAGGCTTTAAATATAATCCAAAACCTTTTTTATATGGTTTTAAGAACATGCCTTTTCCCATCGCAATGGCTTCCATTTTATTATTGTGTCGTTTTGCTTCAGTCAGCTGTTCCTTTCCATTTTTAACTGCATTGATTGCTTTTGTAATACCAGATACATCACCAGCTAAACCACCCAGTGCATCCAGTGCAGCAAAAATAGGGGCAAGTGGAAGAAAACCTCCAGATTTTGGTAGCGGTATTATTCGAGGTGTTTTTATTAACGATTTTTTCTTCCCCTTGAAAATATTGTTTACAACTTTTCGTGATATCTTTATAGCATCTTTCAAGTTTTCACTTTTCTTTATATTCTTTCTTGCACTTTTCAATGCATGTGTAAATAGTTTGTGGGTATTTACTGGAGACGACTTTTTAGTTTTACTAATAACGTTACCCATACCGAATTTTGTTTTTGCTTTCATTGCAGTAGCAACAAACCATGCGTTTGATTTTTCACCCAAACTACTATCGCTTGCTTTGACCCTTTGCCAAGCCTTTTCAGTTAAAATTCTATCAGCAATATGTCTTTTCTCTAAATCTTTATTGTTTGAGTATGCTATATCGTGCTCTCTGCAAGCAGTATCCAATGGATTGATTCCTTGATCACCTCTAGCTAAACGTTTCTTTAATTTTGTACCAGGTCCGCAAAATTGATAACCAGGTAGATGAAGTTCAATGGGAAGTTTATTAATTACTTTATTTAGAAAACCTTTACCAATGAAGGATGGATGGCGACTGAATAACTTTTTATAAATGATAGTCATATCTATTGATACTTTATCGATTAAGTATTGAAATTAAATTGATTGAAAACAAATAAAAGAGACTGGTTTATATATTATGTTATCATTAGATTTCAGAATGCGTTTTTTTAAACAACACAAAAGGATTGATGTAAAGAATATCAAATCAAAGTTCGTTTCATCATCAAATAAAATTCGTCATAGTTCATTACTACCGAATTCTATTCGAGCTCTTATTGTAGGTCCATCAAATTGCGGAAAAACAAATGTTATGATCAGTCTTATTGAAAGTCCTCATGGATTGAAATTTAAAAATATTTACTTATATTCAAAGTCAACACAACAACCGAAATATAAGTACTTAGAAAGTCTAATTAAACCCATTAAGGAGATAAATTTTTCATCATTTTCTAATAATGATGATGTTCTATCCCCAGACGAAGTTAAACCGAATTCAATATTTATATTCGATGATATAGCTTGTGAGAAACAAAATCATGTACGTTCTTACTTCTGTATGGGTCGCCATAAAGACATTGATAGTTTTTATTTATGTCAAACTTATACACGCATACCAAAACACTTGATTCGCGATAATGCAAATATGATTATAATTTTTAAACAGGATGTAATGAATATTAAGCATATTTACAATGATCATGTTGGTTCTGATATGACTTTGAAAACATTTTATAAGTTATGCGCCGAGTGTTGGAAAGAAAAATATGGTTTTCTAGTTATTAACAAAGATGATTCTATGAATAATGGTCGATATAGAAAAGGTTTCGATATATTTATAAATCTATAAAAGAAATATTACAGATATTTTAAAATCAGTACAAGATTAATTATTAAACTAATAACTTCTCAACTATAATCTGATACTAGCTATTAAATTGCTAACTGTTAAACTGATCTGTTTGATTTGTTTCTATTTCAATATATCAATATGAATACAAATCTAGTTAATAATCTTATTAAAACTCGAAATATTTTGAAAAAGAAATATAAAAATATTTTGCTTGGAGAAATCGCAAATGATGAGATGTTAGAAAAAACATTTAAACCAATATCAAAACCATTAAAAGAAATAGTTCAATCAACTAAAAATAATACTATAAAACATGAAAAGTATCCGGATAACTCTTTTAAACATGATCTTGAGAATAATAAAGTTGCCTTCAGTACCCCATATAAAAAGAATAAGCTTGATTATAATACGTTTTCTCCAAGCTTTGATAACAAGAAAATCGAAAAAAGTTCAAACACGTTTAAATCATTTGATGATGATGAAAATAATGTTGATGACTATGATGATGATGATAATGTTGATAATAATAGTGTTGATAATGTTAATGATGATGATGATGAAAACACCATTGCAATACAACCCGATCAAAGTATTCAATATGATTTATCGAAAGTTCATTTAGATATATATGACAAAACCTATGGACCTCGTAAAGATAAAAAAAATCAAATATGGAGACTGGGTAATGAACCCATTACTTTCAATTCAACCAATATTACTGTAGGTAATTCAAAATGGCCCTTCACATCAGGTTTATATGAATTGTTAGTCTATAAAAACCCAATCAGTTATAATAAAACAGATTTAAATAATTATAAACAAATATTGGAGATGACTAATGTTTATAAGCGAAATAACAGCATAAATGGTCAAATTAAAGGAAATCGTTCAACTAAATATACAACGATTATTAAAAACCTATTTAAACAACAGAAAATTCATAAGGGAAAAGGTTTAATGAAGTTGAATAGAAAAAAGACCAATTATGTTTATTGGGATGATCCTAACGAATTGGTTGATAGATTGCGTCTATTGATTTCATCCACAACAGCTGGTCACTCAAATCATAATAATGAAATTGTATCAATTATTGAGGAATTGAGAGAAGCAAAGATTATTATATAAATAGACTTAAAAATATTTAACAATTAATATTCATAAAATGCCTATCGATAAGTTTGAACATTATATTGAACAATTTGCAAGATATCAAAATCCGCATTCCAAGATTCATTTAGATAGTGATCGTAATTTCAACTTTAACTTGCGGAGAATAAAAAATATTGCTAATCCTGTATTGGAAAATGATGCTGTGAACAAAATTTATATGAAAAGTTATTTTAATGAAATAAAGAAACAACTGGATGCAATGTGTATGGAGAGAATTAAGGAAACGGAGAATCGTTTTAACGAAATAATACAACAACAAAACGTGTTGTGTACGGAAAAATTTGTAAATTTAGAAACAAGTTTAAGTAAACTAATACATGATCAAAGTATCTTACAAAATAATCTCGATCAATCACTAAAAGAAATGAGATTATTATTTAATTATAAAATTGATTCAGTTGAAGAACATCTTAAGCTCATTACAAAACATTTAAACATTGAAATATAAATCGTTTTGATTTAAATCCTACGTCAACAGCATTTAAATTCATGTAATCTAAGATAGATGTTAGAAATGGAGCGACAAGAAGTGGTTCAGGAGCTTCATAAACAAGCACGCAGAAATTTCATTCGACGTCGAGTGGTACACAAGGGAATTGATGATCTTTGGCAAGCAGATCTTGTTGAAATGGGTGTTTACTCAAAATATAACAAAGGCTATAGATTTATTTTAACAGTTATAGATACATTTTCAAAGTTTGCTTGGGCTGTACCCGTAAAATCGAAAGGTAGTGAAGATATTACAAATGCTATGAAATCTATTTTTTCACTAAAGAGATTTCCAAAAAACTTACAAACTGATAATGGTAAAGAGTTCTATAATAAAATATTTCAAAACCTGATGAAAAAACATAATATCAATCACTATTCTACATATAGTATCATGAAAGCGTCTATTGTAGAACGATTTAATAGAACTCTAAAAGGAATGATGTGGAAAAAGTTTAGTCTACAAGGAAATTATCAATGGATACATATATGTAAGGATTTAATTAATGAATATAATAATAAAAAGCATAGAACAATTGGAATGAAGCCAAATGCTGTTAACAAAGAAAATGAAAGTTCTATATTAAAACAAGCCTATAATCATCCCAAAATATATAAATTTGGTAAACTAAAAATTGGGGATCACGTTCGAATCAGCAAATATAAACATATTTTTGCAAAAGGATATACTCCAAACTGGACAACTGAAATTTTTAAAATTCGTGCTTTACAGAACACAAATCCCATTACTTATTTATTAGAAGACTATCAAAGGAATCCGATTGTTGGTGGATTCTATGAACATGAACTATTAAAGACACATTTTCCAAATACATACTTGATTGATATTAAAACTAAGGGGCACCAGGCGTACGTAAAATGGTTGGGATTTTCCAATCAACATAATTCTTGGATCAATAAAGATGAACTTCAATAATATTATATATACTTCAATATGAGATTTTTTTTTTATTATTTTTTAGTAATTAATTTTAAGCACTAGGTCTTATTTAATAAAAAATTTTATAAAAAACTTTATTTTTTATTATATTTTCGATATTTCGCCACACGTTGGTTGGCATCATCAGGAAAAACAAAAATAATAATGAACAAATTATAAAATTTTCAAACAAATTAATAAATAAAATATATATATATATACATATATATATATATATATATATATATATATACATCACTAGTTACTGATAGTAATTTGCGTTTGATATCAACAAAAAAAAAAAAAAAAAATCACCGAATCTGATTACACACAATTTTAAAAAACTTGTAAATACATACCAAACACATTCATACATATTAATGAAAAAAAAAACCACAACAGAACTTTTAACAATAGAACAACAATACAATAGGGTTGTACTTATTTATATCATCGTTGTTAGTTTTCTCATACAAAATTAGTATACAAATCCTAACCAACCCCAGCCAAACCCCCGGCCCAAACCGCACCCAAACCTCGCCCCAAACCCCGCTCAAACCTCGCCCAAACCCCGCTCAAACCTCGCCCAAACCCCCGCCCAAACCCCCACCCAAACCCCCGCCCAAACCCAGGCAAGCCAAGCCAAGCCAAGTCGTGCCAGCCCAGTTGCCGAATCTCATTATTCACACACAATTTCAAAAACTTCCAGGCATATAAGTACCACCCTATTTCAACCACACATTCATACACATAAATCAACACCACAACAGAATAACAAAACAGAGTTGCTTTTTTTTCATAAATGTTAGTTTTGACACTGAAAATTAGTATAAATTTTTTTGCTCCCTGCTCTTGTTTCCAGAACTCTCACCAACACCCTACTATAAATTAAAATTTATATATACATATCTTTATATACATATATGTATATTATAAAATTATTATATAACTCAAAGGCTTTATTTTATTTTGTTTTTTTTTTATTTTTTTTTTTTTTATTTCATATTTTAATTTGTTTTTCTGTGTTTATAATATAAAATTATTTTGATTAAATAAAACTTAAATCTAATACTAATAATATCAATTCAAAACACAAATAATCTCTATCTCATCATCACAAGCTCTCACAAACAAAAACAAAATATTTAACACAGTGACCTACATTTCTTTTCCTTACACTTAAGATCATTGCACTCACAAATTCCAATCACATACTCTATATCCCAAATCCTCCACTCACCAATATGTCAACCCTTTCGTCTAATGATTTCATCATACACACACACCAACACACACACACAAGGTCATTACTCTCTCAAACAAAACACAAGTTATCTATTGACAACTGCAGTGACCTACATTTTTTCTTCTCCTTATACTTAAGATTATTGCACTCACAAATAAATGATCATGAATAACCTATGTCAATATATTTTATTTACATTTTCTTTTCCTTACACTTAAGATCATAGCACTCACATGTTCCAATCACATACTCTATATCCCAAATCCTCCACTCACCAATATGTCAACCCTTTCGTCTAATGATTTCATCATACACACACACCAACACATACACACAAGGTCATTACTCTCTCAAACAAAACACAAGTTATCTATTGACAACTGCAGTGACCTACATCTTTTCTTCTCCTTATACTTAAGATTATTGCACTCACAAATAAATGATCATGAATAACCCATGTCAATCTATTTTATTTACATTTTCTTTTTCTTACACTGAATGATCATTAACGACCCATGTCAAACTATTTTATGACTGTCGCATGACATTTATCGATTTTGCATAAGTCCCACACATTTTTAATAGAATCATTCACAAACACAAATTCTAAACACAAGTTGTCTATTGATAAACAAACACAGATTCTAAACACAAGTAGTCTATTCACACTTTCGTTTTCTTACACTTAAGATCATTACACTCACACTGCAGTGTACTACATTTTCTTTTCCATTGATGACCTATTGACATCTTATTAATGATCATTAACTATCCATTAATTATTTATTTAATTGCTTCTGCATAAATCCCACAGATTTTTAATAGAATCACTCACAAACAAAACAAAACAAAAGTTGTCTATTGACACACCAACAAAACACAAGTAATCTATTGACACACCAACAAAACACAAGTAATCTATTGATACTTTCGTTTTCTTACACTTAAGATCATTACACTCACACTGCAGTGTACTACATTTTCTTTTCCTTACACTGAATAATCATTAATGACCCATTAATTATTTATTTAATTGCTTCTGCATAAATCCCACAGATTTTTAATAGAATCACTCACAAACAAAACAAAACACAAGTTATCTATTGATACACAAACACAGATTCTAAACACAAGTTGTCTATTGACACTTTCTTTTTCATACACTTAAGATCATTGCACTCACACTGCAGTGATCTACATTTTCTTTTCCATTGATGACCTATTGACATCTTATTGATGATCATTAACTACCCGTTAATTATTTATTTAATTGCTTCTGCATGACACTAATTACCAATTAATTATTTATTTAATCGCTGCTCTGCCCCATTAATCATAATTAATTGCTTTTGCATGACACTAATTGCTTATGCATAAGTTTCCCTATCTTGCCTGTAGAAAGTGAAGCAGAACTCTCAGTTCCTATATACTTTTTTCTGTATTATTTTATATTTTACTGTATTTTACTGTATTTTATTGTATTTTATAAAATTTTTCTGTATTATTTTATATTTTACTGTATTTTATTGTATTTTATTAAATTTTTCTGTATTATTTTATATTTTACTGTATTTTAGTGTATTTTATTATATTTTACTGTATTTTAGTATATTTTACTATATTTTATTGTATTTTATAAAATTTTTCTGTATTATTTTATATTTTACTGTATTTTATTGTATTTTATTAAATTTTTCTGTATTATTTTATATTTTACTGTATTTTAGTGTATTTTATTAAATTTTTCTGTATTATTTTATATTTTACTGTATTTTAGTGTATTTTATTATATTTTACTGTATTTTAGTATATTTTACTATATTTTATTGTATTTTATAAAATTTTTCTGTATTATTTTATATTTTACTGTATTTTATTGTATTTTATTAAATTTTTCTGTATTATTTTATATTTTACTGTATTTTAGTGTATTTTATTATATTTTACTGTATTTTAATATATTTTACTATATTTTATTGTATTTTATAAAATTTTTCTGTATTATTTTATATTTTACTGTATTTTATTGTATTTTATTAAATTTTTCTGTATTATTTTATATTTTACTGTATTTTAGTGTATTTTATTAAATTTTTCTGTATTATTTTATATTTTACTGTATTTTAGTGTATTTTATTATATTTTACTGTATTTTAGTATATTTTACTATATTTTATTGTATTTTATAAAATTTTTCTGTATTATTTTATATTTTACTGTATTTTATTGTATTTTATTAAATTTTTCTGTATTATTTTATATTTCACTGTATTTTAGTGTATTTTATTAAATTTTTCTGTATTATTTTATATTTTACTGTATTTTAGTGTATTTTAGTATATTTTAGTGTATTTTATTAAATTTTTCTGTATTATTTTATATTTTACTGCATTTTAGTGTATTTTATTATATTTTACTGGATTTTAGTATATTTTACTATATTTTATTGTATTTTATTAAATTTTTCTGTATTATTTTATATTTTACTGTATTTTATTGTATTTTATTAAATTTTTCTCTATTATTTTATATTTTACTGTATTTTAGTGTATTTTAGTATATTTTACTGTATTTTAGTATATTTTACTATATTTTATTGTATTTTATAAAATTTTTTCTGTATTATTTTATATTTTACTGTATTTTATTGTATTTTATTAAATTTTTCTGTATTATTTTATATTTTACTGTATTTTAGTGTATTTTATTAAATTTTTCTGTATTATTTTATACTTTACTCTATTTTAGTATATTTTATTATATCTTACTGTATTTTATTAAATTTTTCTGTATTATTTTATATTTTACTGTATTTAATGTATTTTAGTATATTTTACTGTATTTTAGTATATTTTACTATATTTTATTGTATTTTATTAAATTTTTCTGTATTATTTTATATTTTACTGTATTTTAGTGTATTTTATTAAATTTTTCTGTATTATTTTATATTTTACTGTATTTTAGTGTATTTTATTATATATTACTGTATTTTAGTATATTTTACTATATTTTATTGTATTTTATAAAATTTTTCTGTATTATTTTATATTTTACTGTATTTTATTGTATTTTATTAAATTTTTCTCTATTATTTTATATTTTACTGTATTTTAGTGTATTTTAGTATATTTTACTGTATTTTAGTATATTTTATTATATTTTATTGTATTTTATAAAATTTTTCTGTATTATTTTATATTTTACTGTATTTTATTGTATTTTATTAAATTTTTCTGTATTATTTTATATTTTACTGTATTTTAGTGTATTTTATTAAATTTTTCTGTATTATTTTATATTTTACTGTATTTTAGTGTATTTTATTAAATTTTTCTGTATTATTTTATATTTTACTGTATTTTAGTGTATTTTATTATATTTTACTGTATTTTAGTATATTTTACTATATTTTATTGTTTTTTATAAAATTTTTCTGTATTATTTTATATTTTACTGTATTTATTGTATTTTATTAAATTTTTCTGTATTATTTTATATTTTACTGTATTTTATTGTATTTTATTAAATTTTTCTGTATTATTTTTATATTTTACTGTATTTTAGTGTATTTTATTAAATTTTTCTGTATTATTTTATATTTTACTGTATTTTAGTGTATTTTATTATATTTCACTGTATTTTAGTATATTTTACTATATTTTATTGTATTTTATAAAATTTTTCTGTATTATTTTATATTTTACTGTATTTTATTAAATTTTTCTGTATTATTTTATATTTTACTGTATTTTAGTGTATTTTAGTATATTTTACTGTATTTTAGTATATTTTACTATATTTTATTGTATTTTATTAAATTTTTCTGTATTATTTTATATTTTACTGTATTTTAGTGTATTTTATTAAATTTTTCTGTATTATTTTATATTTTACTGTATTTTATTGTATTTTATTAAATTTTTCTGTATTATTTTATATTTTACTGTATTTTAGTGTATTTTATTAAATTTTTCTGTATTATTTTATATTTTACTGTATTTTAGTGTATTTTATTATATTTTACTGTATTTTAGTATATTTTACTATATTTTATTGTATTTTATAAATATTTTCTGTATTATTTTATATTTTACTGTATTTATTGTATTTTATTAAATTTTTTCTGTATTATTTTATATTTTACTGTATTTTAGTGTATTTTAGTATATTTTACTGTATTTTAGTATATTTTACTATATTTTATTGTATTTTATTAAATTTTTCTGTATTATTTTATATTTTACTGTATTTTAGTGTATTTTATTAAATTTTTGTGTATTATTTTATATTTTACTGTATTTTATTGTATTTTATTAAATTTTTCTGTATTATTTTATATTTTACTGTATTTTAGTGTATTTTAGTATATTTTACTGTATTTTAGTATATTTTACTATATTTTATTGTATTTTATAAAATTTTTCTGTATTATTTTATATTTTACTGTATTTTATTGTATTTTATTAAATTTTTCTGGATTATTTATATTTTACTGTATTTTAGTGTATTTTAGTATATTTTACTGTATTTTAGTATATTTTATTATAATCTTACTGTATTTTATTAAATTTTTCTGTATTATTTTATATTTTACTGTATTTTCATTGTATTTTATTAAATTTTTCTGTATTATTTTATATTTTACTGTATTTTAGTGTATTTTATAAAATTTTTCTGTATTATTTTATATTTTACTGTATTTTAGTGTATTTTATTATATTTTACTGTATTTTAGTATATTTTACTATATTTTATTGTATTTTATAAAATTTTTCTGTATTATTTTATAATTTTACTGTATTTTATTGTATTTATTAAATTTTTCTGTATTATTTTATATTTACTGTATTTTAGTGTATTTTAGTATATTTTACTGTATTTTTAGTATATTTTACTATATTTTATTGTATTTTAATAAATTTTTCTGTATTATTTTATATTTTACTGTATTTTAGTGTATTTTTATTAAATTTTTCTGTATTATTTTATATTTTACTGTATTTTATTGTATTTTATTAAATTTTTCTGTATTATTTTATATTTTACTGTATTTTAGTGTATTTTAGTATATTTTACTGTATTTTAGTATATTTTACTATATTTTATTGTATTTTATAAAATTTTTCTGTATTATTTTATATTTTACTGTATTTTATTGTA
>JASKUP010000295.1:0-13793 GCA_030448955.1 Trichopoda pennipes
CAGCCGAAGGTCGTATTCTGTAAGATTGGAAGATCATTACCAAGCTTAATCTGTCCTATTGGAAGGATTTGATGATAGTATTCAGCTCTTCTTCAGCTCAGTGTCTTCTGTGGAGAAGTCAAGACTAACTTCCTGATCGTTATTGGGGATATTCCGGAGCAGTTGGGTATGGTTGGCGCACCATTTTCGCAAATGAAACCCGTATTTGGACATGACCTAGTGCAGTTGATGTTGAATTTCCAGGGCCGTATTCAAGCTGTCGGCTCCACCCAACCCGTCATCCACATAGAAATTCTTTTCCAGGAAGCTGGCTGCCAACGGAAACTGCATCTTATTCTCCTGGCTGATTTTCTTCAGACACTTGATTGCCAAATAAGGTGCTGGTCTGGTGCCGTAGGTCACTGTGTTCAACGTAAAGTACCCTATTGGTTCAGTGACATTGTTCCTCCACAAGACTATTTGGTACTGTCGATCGTTCGGATGGACTAAGATCTGACGGTACATTTTCTCTATATCGGTCGTGAACGCAAACCGTGGCAGCCGAAATCTCAGGAGAACCGTAAACAGCTCATTTTGTAATGGTGGTCCGATGTGCAGGATGTCGTTCAACGATTTCCCCGATGAGGTTGTTGCGGAGGCATCAAACACCACCCGAAGTTTAGTGGTGCTGCTGTCAGGACGCAAAATGCTATGGTGAGGAATAAAGTAGTTAGACCCCGTTACCTGATCGATGTTAATTCGTGACATATGCCCCATTTTTTCATACTCCTCCATGAATTGAGTGTATCGATTCTTTAGGGAAACATCTTTTGCCAGTCGTCGTTCCAAGCTGAGGAAGCGGTTGAACGCGATCTGATATGAGGCACCTAGGGAAGATGGCTCCATGCAAAATGGAAGTCGCACGATGAACCTTCCGTCTTGGTTACGCGTGGTGTGTTGATTAAAGTGTGCCTCACATTGGGCATCATAGCAAGATAGTTGTTGCGTCGGACTCTCAACCTCCTCAAGCCTCCAGAATCGTTCAATTGCCGTATTCAGGGTCTCCTCTTCCGTCAAGGTTCCACATAGTGCTGACGAGAGTTGTTCGCCAGATACCCTTCCAGATACTATCCAGCCGAAGGTCATATTCTGTAAGATTGGAAGATCATTACCCAGCTGTATCTGTCCTATTGGAAGGATTTGATGATAGTATTCAGCTCTTCTTCAGCTCAGTGTCTTCTGTGGAGAAGTCAAGACTAACTTCCTGATCGTCATTGGGGATATTCCGGAGCAGTTGGGTATGGTTGGCGCACCATTTTCGCAAATGAAACCCGTATTTGGACATGACCTAGTGCAGTTGATGTTGAATTTCCAGGGCCGTATTCAAGCTGTCGGCTCCACCCAACCCGTCATCCACATAGAAATTCTTTTCCAGGAAGCTGGCTGCCAACGGAAACTGCATCTTATTCTCCTGGCTGATTTTCTTCAGACACTTGATTGCCAAATAAGGTGCTGGTCTGGTGCCGTAGGTCACTGTGTTCAACGTAAAGTACCCTATTGGTTCAGTGACATTGTTCCTCCACAAGACTATTTGGTACTGTCGATCGTTCGGATGGACTAAGATCTGACGGTACATTTTCTCTATATCGGTCGTGAACGCAAACCGTGGCAGCCGAAATCTCAGGAGAACCGTAAACAGCTCATTTTGTAATGGTGGTCCGATGTGCAGGATGTCGTTCAACGATTTCCCCGATGAGGTTGTTGCGGAGGCATCAAACACCACCCGAAGTTTAGTGGTGCTGCTGTCAGGACGCAAAATGCTATGATGAGGAATAAAGTAGTTAGACCCCGTTACCTGATCGATGTTAATTCGTGACATATGCCCCATTTTTTCATACTCCTCCATGAATTGAGTGTATTGATTCTTTAGGGAAACATCTTTTGCCAGTCGTCGTTTCAAGCTGAGGAAGCGGTTGAACGCGATCTGATATGAGGCACCTAGGGAAGATGGCTCCGTGCAAAATGGAAGTCGCACGATGAACCTTCCGTCTTGGTTACGCGTGGTGTGTTGATTAAAGTGTGCCTCACATTGGGCATCATAGCAAGATAGTTGTTGCGTCGGACTCTCAACCTCCTCAAGCCTCCAGAATCGTTCAATTGCCGTATTCAGGGTCTCCTCTTCCGTCAAGGTTCCACATAGTGCTGACGAGAGTTGTTCGCCAGATACCCTTCCAGATACTATCCAGCCGAAGGTCATATTCTGTAAGATTGGAAGATCATTACCCAGCTGTATCTGTCCTATTGGAAGGATTTGATGATAGTATTCAGCTCTTCTTCAGCTCAGTGTCTTCTGTGGAGAAGTCAGGACTAACTTCCTGATCGTCATTGGGGATATTCCGGAGCAGTTGGGTATGGTTGGCGCACCATTTTCGCAAATGAAACCCGTATTTGGACATGACCTAGTGCAGTTGATGTTGAATTTCCAGGGCCGTATTCAAGCTGTCGGCTCCACCCAACCCGTCATCCACATAGAAATTCTTTTCCAGGAAGCTGGCTGCCAATGGAAACTGCATCTTATTCTCCTGGCTGATTTCCTTCAGACACTTGATTGCCAAATAAGGTGCTGGTCTGGTGCCGTAGGTCACTGTGTTCAACGTAAAGTACCCTATTGGTTCAGTGACATTGTTCCTCCACAAGACTATTTGGTACTGTCGATCGTTCGGATGGACTAAGATCTGACGGTACATTTTCTCTACATCGGTCGTGAACGCAAACCGTGGCAGCCGAAATCTCAGGAGAACCGTAAACAGCTCATTTTGTAATGGTGGTCCGATGTGCAGGATGTCGTTCAACGATTTCCCCGATGAGGTTGTTGCGGAGGCATCAAACACCACCCGAACTTTAGTGGTGCTGCTGTCAGGGCGCAAAATGCTATGGTGAGGAATAAAGTAGTTAGACCCCGTTACCTGATCGATGTTAATTCGTGACATATGCCCCATTTTTTCATACTCCTCCATGAATTGAGTGTATTGATTCTTTAGGGAAACATCTTTTGCCAGTCGTCGTTCAAAGCTGAGGAAGCGGTTGAACGCGATCTGATGTGAGGCACCTAGGGAAGATGGCTCTGTGCAAAATGGAAGTCGCACGATGAACCTTCCGTCTTGGTTACGCGTGGTGTGTTGATTAAAGTGTGCCTCACATTGGGCATCATAGGAAGATAGTTGTTGCGTCGGACTCCCAATCTCCTCAAGCCTCCAGAATCGTTCAATTGCCGTATTCAGGGTCTCCTCTTCCGTCAAGGTTCCACATAGTGCTGACGAGAGTTGTTCGCCAGATACCCTTCCAGATACTATCCAGCCGAAGGTCGTATTCTGTAAGATTGAAAGATCATTACCAAGCTTAATCTGTCCTATTGAAAGGATTTGATGATAGTATTCAGCTCCCAACAAAATGTCGATTTTCTCAGGACGGTTGAAGTTCGGGTCCGCTAATGTCACATTGTTGGGAATCGCCCAATTGTCGATGGTAAGCAGTTGTGTTGGTTGAGGAGAAATGATCTGTGGCAACACGAATGCCTCAAGAGGAGTTGAAAACCTGTTAACTCTGGAGTGCAGAGTTATGCTGACGCGGTGTTGCACCTTCGTGCGATTATTCCCGATTCCATTGATTGAAATCGCGGTGGATCTTGCTGGGAGGCCCAGCGTTGTAATTAATCTCTCCGTTATGAGGTTAACCTGTGAGCCGGAGTCAAGAATCGCTCTGCATTGCGTCTCCACTCCATTTGCCTTAACATTGACCAATGCGGTTCCTAGTAGCACGTATGGTCGTTTATCTGCGGAACCGGCTGGCATGCCCTCAGCTTTTCTCAGTAGCGTGCCAACAAGAGATGTCATGATTGGTGTGGAAGGGTTGGGACGAGTGGTTGCTTCTCCTGTTGAGTCACTTTCCCTTTTTGGCTTGGTAGCCCCTCCTGAGGATGACTTCTTTTGTGACGGGAGCCCCAGATGTACCAGGGTATGGTGCTTGTTTCCACATTTTTGACATCGGCCCAAAATTGTGCACTGTTTAGCAATGTGGTTGCGACTAAAACCGTTGACGCACAATTTATGGGCCTGGATGATATTTAGTCTGGTTTTGGAGCTAGCATCGATGAATTTCTTGCATCGATATAGTGGATGATACTCGCGCCCACACATTATGCACAACCGGTTGTCGGGTCGGGGTTGTGCAGCAAGCGCGCATAGTTTGCTGGTTGAACCAGAAGGTTTTTCCTTGTGTCCCAGCGCTTCCAGAGTGTGGAAGTAGTTCTCCAGGAATGTCAGAAATTGGTCGATCGTCTGCAGTTCCCTTGGCTGAGAAATCGATTGCTCATATTGCGCATGCACTGGTTTATCCAGTTTCTTGACCAGAATAAGCAGTAGCAATGGATCCCAGGCGACTACCTGCAGCCCTAGGGTGGTCAGAGCTGCCAAGCACTCCCTCGTGGTGTCATGCAATCTCTTAATAGCTCCCAAGGTGGAAGCACCAGATGACTGGTCAAGATGTCGCTGAACCGCTGTGGCCACCATTAACCGTTTATTGGCATACCGTTCTTGTAGCAATTGCCACGCCACCTGATAATTCCCGCCGATGACAGGAAGATGATTGAGGAGACTTGCAGCTTCACCAGTGACATTGCTCCTCAGATACCACATTTTGTGAGCGTCGGACATTTGTTGCTCATGGACTATCCGTGTAAATAGATCGGAAAATAATGTCCACTTCATATAGTCCCCATCAAATTTTGGAATGGTGACCGGAGGTAAAGGTAAGGCCGCTGGGCGGGCCATGGCCTCACTGGGGGAGTGCTGGTGGCGTTGGCTAGCTGTGGTGAGCTGGGTTATGGCTGACTGAGCAGCCTGTTCGAGGTGAACATATCCGCTGGAGTCGTAACCAGAGACGTCTGGATTTGGATATTTGTCCAGTACTTCGTCGTTGAGCACTTCCAGCTGCGACCATAATTTCGAGATAGTGGCCTTTTTTACATCGTAATATGACGGATCCTGGCCAGGTTTCAGCTGCAGGCTTTTTAACTGACGACTAAAAGCAGCCATTTTTCCACGGAACCGACTGATTAGTCCGTCGTGGCCCCCAGTTGCCTCGGCGTGCGGTGGATCGGTGCTGGCCGACTTGGGTACCTCCGTTATTCTGGATTCCTTTCCCTGGTCCTCGAGAGCATGTTCCATGAGCGATATGTATTTTGTTGCCATAGCTTGAATGCGAGAGTAATAGTCGGATGTAAAATAGTCATCGGAAGTGTCCACTCCCGGTAACACTCGTAATTCAGTATCGGCCGTCTCAAATTCCATCCAAGCCGCCGTTAACCTCGATAGTCGTTCCTGGTAGTAGCTTGACGTTTTTCGGCTGGCTGAGTCCTTGGAGAAATTCCTAATGATGGTGGCAATGATCCCGTTTCCCGCAGATGGCGGAGCAGCTTTGCTGAAGCCGTTTCCATGTTGGATTAGGTGTTTGTGGTAACGCTTGTGGGTAGGAGAAGTCCTGTCACGGTCGCCAAAAATGTTAATACCAGACTCGTTTGTCTGCTTTAACGTAATGAGTTGAAGAAGGGTGGAGGATGTGGCTGTCCAAGTGATACACCAGGACAGACTCGTTTGTCGGGTTAACTATGTACTAGGAATGGTGGTGGGATTTGTCCGAGTGGTACACAAGGACAAATTACCAGGAAGACCAGGATCGATGGGGTTTGACGATAGTTGGTTGTCACCAGGGTCGTCCTTACCAGGCTTGATTGATTCCCACAGGCTTACGGTATCTCCACGTTCGTCCTTATCCGGCATGATAGGTGCTGCTGATTTACTCGTTTCTGTCCAAATCAATGAAAGGCTCTTACTTACAGTGTTGATTGTAATGATGATTATTTATTAGAACTTGGCTTATTTATACAAGCTTAAATTTTAATACAATATAAAAATAATACAACAACAATGAATATAATATGAAAATTAATCAATATAAAAAATGAATATACAACAAAATTTAATATAATAAAAAGTCAAAAAAAACTGAATACAATAAAAAACAATTATAAATATACCTATATATAATTACCACAAAAAAAAAATTGCCAGAAATTGCCCAGTGTTTTAGTGTGACCTTTATTCCCATCGTAAACAAAGATTCAATTTCACTACTGTCTGGTAACTTGAACCACCCATGGAAAATAAAATTTTATTTTTCATTTATGCTGACGGGGTGGTTCCCATACTTGGACAGTAGTGTTTACACAAACAAACATACAGGAGAGGTACAAAACAAACAAATAAAAATCATAACGTGATTCCTATTACAGTGTGGGAATGAAGATCGAGACTCAAACAAACAGGAAGTACGCGGTTTGTTTACTGTTTAATTTATTTTGCAAAAATTAAAGCAAGGCCAAAAGAATTAAATGTAATGAATTTGATTTTGCTATAACAACAAAAATTAAATCAAGGCCAAAAGCAATTGTGGGAACAAATGTAAGTCTATTTGAGACTCGAATAAACATAAAGTTTGTGTTTTGCCTACAGGGTAATTCTCTTAGAGATTCCTTTTATCTTGATACATGACGAATCAAAATTAAAAGGAATCAAAAGAATTAACAATACTAAAATACACTAAAATATACTAAACTACACTAAAATATATAATAAAATATAATGAAATACACCTAAATATACTAAAATACACTTAAATATACTAAAATACACTAAAGTATATTAAAATACACTAAAATACACTAAAATACAATAAGATATACTAAAATACAATAAAATATACTAAAATAAACTAAAATAAACTTAAATACGCTAAAATATAATAAAGTACACTAAAATATACTAAAATACACTAAAATATACTAAAATACAATAAAATATACTAAAATAAACTAAAATATACTAAAATACACTAAAATATACTAAAATATACTAAAATACACTAAAATATTCTAAAATACACTAAAATATACTAAACTACATTAAAATATAATAAAATACACTTAAATATACTAAAATACACTAAAATATACTAAAATACACTAAAATATACTAAAATAAACTAAAATATACTAAAATACACTAAAATATACTAAAATACGCTAAAATATACTGAAATACACTAAAATATACTAAAGTACACTAAAAAATATACTAGAATAAACTAAATTATACTAAAATACACTAAAATATACTAAAATAAACTAAAACATATTAAAATACACTAAACTATATTAAAATACACTAAATACAATAAAATATACTAAAATACAATAAAATATACTAAAATACACTAAAATAAACTTAAATACGCTAAAACATAATAAAATACACTGAAGTATATTAAAATACACTTAAATACAATAAAATATACTAAATTATAATAAAATATACTAAAATACACTAAAATAAACTTAAATACACTAAAATATAAAAAAATACACTGAAATATACTAAAATACACTAAAATATACTAAAATAAACTAAAATATACTAAAACACACTAAAATTCACTAAAATAAACTAAAATACACTAAAATGTACTAAAACAAACCAAAATATACTAAAACAAACCAAAACATACTAAAATACACCAATGTATATTAAAATACACTAAAATATACTAAAATACATTAAAATATACTAAAATACACTAAAATATACTAAAATAAACTAAAATATACTAAAATACACTAAAATATACTAAACTACACTAAAATATAATAAAATACACTTAAATATACTAAAATAATTGTGTTTTGTGTGCTCGAAGTGATTGGCTGTGTTTTAAAAGTCAATAATAAAAATACAAAGAAAAAATAAAAATTAATAAAAAATTAAACAAATCAAATCTGTAAAAGTAAAATACAACAAAATTAAAAGCAAGTTTTATTGTATCTAAAATAATTACTAATAATATAAACAATTACTAAAAGTTAAATACATTAAATTTCCTTTTAAAAAAACAATTTATTACTATTAGAATGTCTGATAGTGATGAAATATGCTGGCAGGTAATCGCGCCTAAAGCAAAAAAACGCAAAAAAGTGATTCTCCAAAAATATTTCTAAATAAAAGGAAAAATATCAACAACAACGCTCAAGTTGCATTAAACAACAAGAATGCCAACAACAATAATGATTTTACAGCAAGTACATCAAGTAAAGCTAAGGTTGTAGACAACCAGTAAGTCAAAATAGATTTATTGATTTTAGTGACGATAATGATAATGATGATGATGAAGAAAATATTGATGATGATGATAAATCAAAAAACATTCAAATACCGAAACCCCCTCCAATCTACATACCAAACGTATCGGATATTAGTGCTATGACAAAAAGTTTCGCCAAACTAACTAATGTATCGTTTAATTACAAAAGTTTAAGAGATGGACAAATAAGAATTATAGCTAAAGACATTGTTTCGTATAGGTCACTTGTTGCTTTTTTAAATGATAAAAACAAGAAAGGTCATACAGAGTGGTTGTTAAGAATTTGCGTGCTTCAACATCAACTGAAGATATAAAAAATACAATTGAATTCTACGGACATAAAGTAAGAAATGTTACAAAAATAATTAGTAGAATTACGAAAGTACCCCTTCCAATGTTTTTCATTGACATGGAACCAAATTCCGATAACAAAAGAGTATATGATATCAAAACTCTTAACAATGCTGTTGTAAATATTGTTCCGCCAAAAAAAACTAATGACATTGTCCAGTGCCACCGTTGCCAAGAATTTGGGCATACGAAAACTTACTGTAAAAAGTCTGTAAACTGTGTGAAATGCGGCTTAGGACATTTAACTATCGAATGTACAAAGGATCAGAATTCTCCACCTAGATGTGTAAATTGCTTGCAAAACCATCCAGCAAGTTATAAAGGGTGTATCGTATACAAGCAATTATTTAAGAAAAAAATTCAACATACTACAATATATAGACGAAACAATTCTAATTTTAATTATAAAACTTACGACTATTTCAATATAAACAACACACATAATTATAATAATAATAACTCTTATTCTGCAGTCTTAAAAAACAATCAGTCAAGTTCATTATGCAAACTGGAAAAATTAATACAAGACCAAATTGAATTAACCAATAAGTTATTAAACATGATGACAGTTTTTGTACCAAAAATATGCAATTGAATCTAAATATTGCAGTATGGAATGCCAATGGGCTTTCTAACCACGTACAAGAAGTAGAACTATTTTTAAAATCACATCATATTGATATAATGCTAGTGTCGGAGACACATTTCACCAATAGATCTTTCTTTAAAATAAGAGGATACGAATTGATTACATCTAACCACCCAGATGAACGAGCACATGCTGGAGCTGCATTATTAATTAAGTCCTCAATAAAATATGAACTCTTAGATAACGTAAGAGAACCATACCTCCAAGCCGCCTGTATAAAGGTTAAATCAGAATTATATGATATTTCCATTTGTGCCATTTATTTTCCACCTCGATATAATATTAAAAGTCATCAATTTCAAACGTTCTTTAATCGACTAGGACCAAGGTATTTTGCTGCTGGGGACTTCAACGCTAAACATCAATGGTGGGGATCTAGATTAGTTAATCCTAAAGGAAGTGAACTTTATAAATGTATAACAGCTAGTAATTATTCTATATTGTCAACGGGAAATTCTACATATTGGCTCACGGATCCAAGAAAAATTCCTGACTTATTGGACTTTGTTATTTATACTGGAATATCTAGTCATTTGTTAAGCATTGCGGATACTGTAGAACTTAATTCTGATCTAATAGTATGTTTTAACACCATTTTAGAGACTAAAAATTCAAAACAAAGAATTATTACTAGCAAAACTGATTTTAAGTCCTTTGCTACCTATATTGAAAGAAATGTTAACCTCAATATTTCATTAAAATCCCCAGACGAAATAGATGAAGCTGTTGAGAGTTTTAATGACATAATTCATAAAGCTGGATTTTTATCAACTCCTCATTATCCTGTTCAGAGAAATTCTAACCATTTAATTCTTACAACTGAAATCAGAGAACTTTTAAGAAATAAGAGAAGACTCAGGAAAACGTGGCAAATTAGTAGAAATCCGTTTGATAAAAACATGTTTAATAAAGCTGTCAAAGAACTTAAAATTGCCCTTCATAGGATGAAAAATGACCAACTTAAAACTTTCTTCAAAACCTAGAACCTAACGGCAATAAAAACCCGGAGTTTTCCTTATGGAAAGCGACAAAATATTTAAAACGACCAACTAAAAGAAATGTTCCAATAAAAGACAATAACGGAGTTTGGTGTAAAACAGATAAGGCTAAGGCTGAAATATTCGCCAGCCATCTACAAAATACATTTCAATCGCACACGAGTACAAGTCCGTATGATAATGAGATAATAGAATTTCTAAACTGCCCATGTCCTATTGATTGGCCGATCAAGCACATATCCCCGAATGAAATATGCGAGGAAATTAACAAAATAAACTGCAAAAAGTCTCCAGGGTACGACAGTATAGACGGAAAAGTGGTTCAATCGCTACCAAAAAAGGGTATTATATATTTGACTTACATATATAACGCTGTATTAAGATTAAATTACTTTCCCTCACAATGGAAATGTGTAGAGATTGTAATGATTAACAAGCCAAATAAGCCAGAAGACAAGGTTTCATCCTACAGACCCATAAGCTTACTAGTGATATTCTCCAAAATATTTGAAAGAATATTCTTAAAAAGATTGTTGCCAGTTTTAGATAAATTAGCTATCATTCCGGAATACCAGTTTGGTTTTCGGAATAAATGTGGAATTCCAGAGCAATGCCATCGTATCGTAGCGTTCATAAGAGATTCATTAGAAGCCAAAAAATAATGTTCGGGAGTTTTTCTTGACGTACAGCACGCGTTTGATAAAGTATGGCATGCCGGGTTATGCTTTAAATTAAAAAAATTACTTCCTACGCCATTCCATTTACTGCTAAAATCTTTTTTAACAGACAGAAGCTTCTATGTCAAAGTAAACTCGGAAATATCTAATATAAGTACTATAGAAGCAGGAGTCCCTCAAGGCAGCGTACTTGGACCTATTCTCTACACAATATTTACGTCTGATATGCCAACTGATGGGAATGTTTTAATTGCAACCTATGCAGATGATACTGCAGTATTAGCATCTAATACTTGCCCGAACAATGCATCAAATTTACTGCAGATGGAATTAAATGCCATTGAGTTATGGCTAAACAAATGGAAAATTAAGGTGAATACGCAAAAATCTATACACGTTACTTTTTCTTTACGACGCGGAAATTGCCCCGACGTAAGTTTAAATAATAATCCAATACCTCAAAAAGACTACGTGAAATATTTAGGAATGTATATAGACAGGAAATTAACATGGAAGACTCATATTAAAACAAAGAAACAACAACTTAATATTAAAACAAGAAGAATGTATTGGCTTCTGGGCCATCGATCTAAATTGAGTCTAGAAAATAAAATTGTTTTATACAAAACTATTTTAAAACCCATTTGGACTAAGGGGATACAGCTATGGGGAACAACTAGTAACTCTAATATTGAGATTTTACAGCGGTTTCAGTCAAAAACTCTACGTGCAATAGTAAACGCTCCTTGGTTTGTATCAAATAATACCATACGCAATGATCTTTTTGTTCCAAAGGTAAAAGACGAAATTAGAAGATTCAGTGAAGCGTATTTAGAAAGATTAAGTCAATACGTTAACCCACTAGCTATTGCTCTACTTGACGATAATGAAGAAATCAGAAGACTTAAGAGGCATCATATACTCGACTTGCCCTTCAGAAATTAATTAGTTGTTATTCTGTTTTATGTTATTTAATAGTATATTTTTCTTTTAAACATATACATACACCTCAACTTGTTATTTTTCTTTTTTTTTGTGTGTTGTATCAAGGATTCCAACACGATATGTGAATTTTTTATTATATCTAATTTACTTATTGGCCTTAAGTGGACAGATTGTAAATAAGAACAATTATAAAAAAAAAAAAAAAAATATACTAAAATACACTAAAATATACTAAAATACACTAAAATATATTAAAATAAACTAAAATACACTAAAATACCTTAAAATATACTAAAATACGCTAAAATATACTAAAATACACTAAAATATACTAAAATGCACTAAAATATACTAAAATACGCTAAATATACTAAAATACACTAAAATATACTAAAATACACTAAAATGTTCTAAAATACACTAAAATATACTAAAATACACTAAAATATACTAAAACTATACTAAAATATAATAAAATACTCTTAAATATACTAAAATACACTTAAATATACTAAAACACACTAAAGTATATTAAAATACACTAAAATACAATAAATATACTAAATTACAATAAAATATGCTAAAATACACTTAAATAAACTTAAATACGCTAAAATATAATAAAATACACTTAAATATACTAAAATCCACTAAAATATACTAATATACAATAAAATATACTAAAATACGCTAATATATACTAAAATAAACTAAAATATACTAAAATACTCTAAAATTTACTCAAATATACTAAAATACACTAAAATATTCTAAAATACACTAAATATACTAAAAGACACCAAAATATACTAAACTACACTAAAATATAACAAAATACAATTAAATATACTAAAATACACTAAAATATACTAAAATACACTAAAATATACTAATATACACTAAAATATTCTAAAATACACTAAATATACTAAAATACACTAAAATACTAAACTACACTAAAATATAATAAAATACACTTAAATATACTAAAATACACTAAAATATACTAAACTACACCAAAATATATTAAAACACAATAAAATACCCTAAATAAACTAAAATACGCTAAAATATACTAAAATACACTAAAATGTACTAAAGTACAATAAAAAATATACTAAAACACACTAAAATATACTAAAATATACTTAAATAAACTAAAACATACTTAAATACACTAAAGTATATTAAAATACACTAAAATACAATAAAATATACTAAAATACAATAACATATACTAAAATACACTACAATAAACTTAAATACGCTAAAATATAATAAAATACACTAAAATATACTAAAATACACTAAAGTATACTAAAATACACTAAAATATACTAAAATACACTAAAATATACTAAAATACACTAAAATATACTAAAATACACTAAAAAATACTAAAATAAACTAAAAATACTACTAATACAATAAAGTGTATTAAAATACACTAAAATAAACACTAAATACACTAAAACAAAATAAAATATACTAAAATACACCAAAGTATATTAAAATACACCAAAATATACTAAAACATACTTAAAATAAAATGAAGTATAAATTACTATAAATACACTAAAATAAACTAAAATGAAATTAGAATTAAATTAACTAAAATAATAAAATAAACATATGAATTAGTAAAATAAATAAATATAATATAAAACTAAAAAATTAACATACACTAAAACATATATAAAATACACTAAAATATATAACTACTAAAACATAATAAACTATAACTACTAAAATCATACTAAAATACACTAAAGTATATTAAAATACACTAAAATACAATAAAAATACTAAAAAACAAGAAATATACTAAGATACACTAAAATAAACTTAAATACGCTAAAATATAATAAAATACACTAACATATACTAAATGATATAGGCTAAAATTCAATAAAATATACTAAAATACACTAAAGCATACTAAAT
>JASKUP010000296.1:0-16075 GCA_030448955.1 Trichopoda pennipes
GTATACTAAAATATACTAAAATACACTAAAATATACTAAAATACACTAGAATATACTAAAATACACTAAAATATACTAAAATACACTAATATATACTAAAATATACTAAAATATAAATAAAAATAAATAAATAAATAAAATATACTAAAATACCCTAAAATATACTAGAATACACTAAAATATACTAAAATGCACTAAAATATACTAGAATACACTAAAATATATTAAAATATACTAAAATATGCTAAAATATACTAAAATATACTAAAATTTACTAAAATATGCTAAAATACAATAAAATATACTAAAATACACTCAAATATACTAAAAAACACTAAAATATTCTAAAATACACTAAAATATACTAAAATACGCTAAAATATTCTAACATACACTAAACTATACTAGAATACACTAAAATATACTAAAATACACTATAATATACTAAACTACACTAAAATATACTAAAATATATTAGAATACACTAAAATATACCAAAATATACTAAAAACACTAAAATATACTAAAGTACAATAAAATATACTAAAATACACTAAAATATACTAAAATACACTAAAATATACTAAAATACACTAAAACATACTAGAATAGGCTAAAATATACAAAAATACACTAAAATTTACTAAACTACACTAAAATATACTAAAATACACTAAAATATACTAGAATACACTAAAATATACTAGAATACACTAAGATATACTAAAATTCACTAAAATATACTAGAATACACTAAAATATACTAAAATACACTAAAATATACTAAAATACACTAAAATATACTAGAATAGGCTAAAATATACTAAAATACACTAAAATATACTAAAATACACTAAAATATACTAGAATACACTAAAATATACTAGAATACACTAGAATATACTAAAATGCAGTAAAATATACTAGAATACACTAAAATATACTAAAATACACTAAAATATGCTAAAATATATTAAAATATACTAGAATACACTAAAATATGCTAAAGTTCACTAAAATATACTAAAATACACTAAAATATACTAGAATACACTAAAATATACTAAAATACACTAAAATATACTAAGATACACTAAAACATACTAGAATAGGCTAAAATATATAAAAGTACACTAAAATTTACTAAACTACACTAAAATATACTAAAATACACTAAAATATACTAGAATATACTAAAATATACTAGAATACACTAGAATATACTAAAATGCACTAAAATATACTAGAATACACTAAAATATACTAAAATACACTAAAATATGCTAAAATATACTAAAATATACTAGAATACAGTAAAATATACTAAAGTTCACTAAAATATACTAAAATACACTAAAATATACTAGAATACACTAAAATATACTAAAATACACTAAAATATACTAAGATACACTAAAACATACTAGAATAGGCTAAAATATACAAAAATACACTAAAATTTACTAAACGACACTAAAATATACTAAAATACACTAAAATATACTAGAATACACTAAAATATACTAGAATACACTAAAATATACTAAAATACACTAAAATATACTAAAATACACTAAAATATACTAGAATACACTAAAATATACTAGAATACACTAAAATATACTAGAATACACTAAAATATACTAAAATACACTAAAATATACTAAAATACACTAAAATATACTAGAATATACTAAAATATACTAGAATAGACTAATATATACTAAAATGTACTAAAATATACTAGACTAAACTAAAATATACTAGAATAAACTAAAATATACTAAAATATACTAAAGTACACTAAAATATACTAAAATACACTAAAATATGCTAAAATATACTAAAATATACTAAAATACACTAAAATATACTAAAATTCACTAAGATATACTAAGATACACTAAAATATACTAGAATACACTAAAATATACTAAAATACACTAAAATATACTAAAATACACTAAAATATACTAGAATAGGCTAAAAAATACTAAAATATACAAATATACACTAAAATTTACTAAACAACACTAAAATATACTAAAATACACTAAAATATACTAGAATACACTAAAATATACTAGAATACACTAAAATATACTAAAATACACTAAAATATACTAAAATACACTAAAGTATACTAGAATACACTAAAATATACTAGAATACACTAAAATATACTAAAATGCACTAAAATATACTAGAATAAACTAAAATATACTAGAATAGACTAAAATATACTAAAATATACTAAAGTACACTAAAAAATACTTAAGTACAATAAAATTTACTAAAATACACTAAAATATACTAAAATACACTAGAATATACTAAAATACACTAAAGTACAATATACTATAATACACTAAATTATACTAAAATATACTAAAATACACTAAAATATACTAAAATACACTACAACATACTAAAATACACTAAAATATACTAAAATACACTAAAATATACTAAAATACACTAAAATATACTAGAATACACTAAAATATACTAAAATGCACTAAAATATACTAGAATAAACTAAAATATACTAGAATAGACTAAAATATACAAAAGTACACTAAAATATACTAAAATACAATAAAATATACTAAAATACACTAAAATATACTAAAATACACTAGAATATACTAAAATACACTAAAATACAATATACTATAATACACTTAATTATACTAAAATATACTAAAATACACTAGAATATACTAGAATACACTAAAATATACTAAAATGCACAAAAATGTACTAGAATACACTAAAATATACTAGAATAGACTAAAATATACTAAAATATACTAAAGTACACCAAAATATACTAAAATACAATAAAATATACTAAAATACACTAAAATATACTAAAATGCACCAGAATATACTAAAATACACTAAAATATACTAAAATACACTAAAATATACTAAAATACACTAAAAATATGCTAAAATACACTAAAATATATTAGAATACACTAAAATATACTAAAATGCACTAAAATATACTAGAATACACTAAAATATACTAAAGTACACTAAAATATGCTAAAATATACTAAAATATACTAGAATACAGTAAAATATACTAAAATTCACTAAAATATACTAAAATACACTAAAATATACTAGAATACACTAAAGTATCCTAAAATACACTAAAATATACTAAAATACACTAAAATATACTAGAATACACTAAAATATACTAGAATACACTAAAATATACTAAAATGCACTAAAATATACTAGAATAAATTAAAATATACTAGAATAGACTAAAATATGCTAAAGTACACTAAAATATACTAAAATACAATAAAATATACTAAAATACACTAAAATATACTAAAATACACTAGAATATACTAAAATACACTAAAGTACAATATACTATAATACACTAAATTATACTAAAAAATACTAAAATACACTAAAATATACTAAAATACACTAAAACATACTAAAATACACTAAAATATACTAAAATACACTAAAATATACTAAAATACACTAAAATATACTAGAATACACTAAAATATACTAAAATTCCCTCAAATATACTAGAATAAACTAAAATATACTAGAATAGACTAAAATATACTAAAGTACACTAAAATATACTAAAATACAATAAAATATACTAAAATACACTAAAATATACTAAAATACACTAGAATATACTAAAATACACTAAAATACAATATACTATAATACACTAAATTATACTAAAATATACTAAAATACACTAAAATATACTAAAATACACTAGAATATACTAAAATACACTAAAATATACTAAAATACACTAATATATACTAAAATATACTAAAATACACTAGAATATACTAAAATACATATAATACAATATACTATGATACACTAAAATATCTTAAAATATACTAAAGTACACTAAAATATACTAGAATATACTAAAATATACTAAAATACACTAAAATATACTAAACTACATTAAAATATACTAAAATATATTAGAATACACTAAAATATACTAAAATATACTAAAATACACTAAAATATACTAAAATACAATAAAATATACTAAAATACACTAAGACATACTAAAATACACTAAAATATAAATAAAAATAAATAAATAAACAACCCTGTGCTCTAAGTGTCAAGTAATAAATATTTTCATTTGCGCGAGGATTATTGCAATTATTTTTATATTCAACGGCAAATAATCAGATAACTATTAGCAAGAACATTTAGTTAAAGTTCACATAGATCTATGCTATAAAATCCTGCTGGAGTGGATTCTGGAAGCAAGTTTACTTTGTGGTGATTGAGCTGGACGGCCGGGTCTCAACGCTTTTTCTTCAATAACTCTGTGGCGGAAGATCTGAGAACATAAAATTGGTGTTGTAGATCATCAGTTCTTTATAAGTGGTGAAGTATATATTGGTGGCGTTTTGCTTTTTCAAGGAATATTATAAGATTTGTTCAATGCTCTGGATATTGTTGTTGTATGTATGTTTATGCATGTAACCTGTGTGCCATAAATGAACAGCTGTTTATTCCGATTGCATTGTCATTTAATATTTTATATAGCTATGCCTAAAAGCATGCTTTAAAAATTGGAAATATTTGTATTCGCATTTAACACGTCTGATATTTTACAACTATGGTCACTCGTTCCTTGTGGCTTTAGTAATGCCTAAAAGTATGATAACGAGAAGAAGAGGAGAGGGGAAAACAAATGAGCAATAAGCGAACAATAGATTTGACATCACCGCCAGATAATACGGATATTTATAATTGTAACAAAAAGCGTTTGGTTTTTAACAGCAGCATGTCAGCCGAAAATACAGATTCAACTCGGGACGTATTTTCCTGGGAAAAGTTATGCCATCTTTTGGATGTTAAGTTGAAAGACGTCACAAGAAAGGCTGATTTAATGGAGCTTAGAGCTGAAATAGATGAACTCAAAAAAGAAAATATGCAGCTGAAGAATGACCTCTTGAAAGTAACCTCACGGCTTGAATTAATTGATCGCAAATCAAGATCACCAAACATTATAGCTCTAATGTGAATGGATGCAAGGAAGAATTTGTTAAGCTATCGACAGAAGTATTGCAGTTAAATACCAACATTATCTCAACCCGTATGATCTCATCAGGAAAATCGGTCTGTTTCACGCTAGAGTCTAGTATACAGGCATACAATGTTATTTCTGCTAAAAATAAATTAAAGGGGTGTCCTATATATATTCAAAAGGATTACACTGAAGAGGAGCTAAATATTCGCTACAATCTACGGCAAATGAGTAAAAAGATATCGAGAAGCAATCCAAATGTAAAAGTAAGGCTTGGTGAACTTTGTATTTATTTGAATAATATTAAATATACATGGTCGAAAGGAAAAGTTTGGGCACATTCTGATGCTGACCTACAGTTCCTAACTGGCTTATTGGCGGCATGTGACCATCCGTTAGAGGTGTACGTTCATGAAACAAACAAAAACAAAAGAAATCGTACTGAAACATCAACTCAATAGCAATTTCACTGTTGTAACCTGTTATCTTACAATGTGTCTAATTTATCAAAAGCAATAAACTTTGGGACTTTCATAACATATGTTAACAAATTTGATGTATTCTTTTTATTTGAAACTCACGTAATAGACAGCAAACAATATACTTTTTCTTCTTCTTTTCGCAATTATACGCTACATTGGATTGAAGCGAAGAGGACCCATATAGTTGGTCGTGCAAGTGGTGGATGTTTGTTTGGTTTCCGTAAAAGTTTACAGACTATATATGAATTCAGATTTATAAACATGTACAATAACACTGTTTTGGCAGCTAAACTCAATGGTTATCGTTTCTACGTCATACCTAAATACATAAACTGTGCCAATTGGAATTCTGATTTTGAAAGTTTTGAAGAATTTTTACAAGATTTAAGTCCTACAGATTTTTGTATAGTTGGTGATCTCAACGCAAGAATTGGAAATGAGCAGATCTTGGATAAGAATTTACTAGATGGGTTGCCACATATTCGTGAGTTTAGGTTGTCAAAAGATAGTGTTTATAACACACAAGGGAAAAAACTAATGGAGACTGTTGAAAATTTTGGTGGTATTGTGCTTAACGGAAGAACGGTGAATGACTCACTTGGTGAATTTAGTTTTTGTGGTGTCATGGGCAGTTCAGTAATAGACTATTGTATCTGTTCGCATAGCTTCTTGCAATTTGTGGATGCTTTTTCTGTTGAGTCTAAACCTTACTCTGACCATATGCCACTGCATGTAAAAATAAAATCATTGAACAACACCTATGAGAGAACTGCTGAGCCATCACTACAAAAGCTACGTTGGAACAAGAAAAATCTGCCAAAATATACAGAATACCCTAGGACACACCGTACATATATTGATCTACAAACGGATGTCCCTATAGACGAATTAATTCTTTCACTAACAAGGAAAATCACCCTAGCATGCGCAAAAACCAGTAGTCGTATTACTTTTGAGCCTAAACAGAAGTGGTTTGATTGGACATGCTGGCGTTCTCGTAAATTTTTGTTGCGAAAGCTTAATATGTATAGAAGTACTCATAACTCGGCAAATAAACAGCGTTACATTGCAGCTAGAAATAAATACTTAAGGTTATGTAATAAAAAGAAACTGGAGTTATATAATAAAAACCTCCAACAATTAAATACAGTTAAAAATTCTAGTGAATGGTGGAAGCTGTCTAAATTATTGAAATCAAATAGTCACACACTCCATGGAAATCTAAATGCAAACGATTTTTATGAACACTTTAGTTCTCTACTACGTAATAATGTAAACAAATATACAATGAGCTGGGCAATGCTATATTTCACTGATGCCCTAACAGACTCGCCCATTGAGTTCTGTGAATTATATAAAGTTATTAAATCACTCAAACAAAATAAAGCTCCTGGACTGGATGGCATAAGCTACGAGTTCTATAAATATGCGCCCACATGTTTTTTATTTGAGCTGCTAACAATTTTCAACAAAATATTTCTACAAGAAACAGTGCCATCTAGCTTCAGAAAATCTATTACAATTCCACTTTTCAAAAAAGGGGATCCAAATTTGCCAACAAACTATCGAGGCCTCTCCTTGATTAACACTCTGTGTAAAATATTTAACACTATCTTGTTAAATAGATTAAATGAATGGGTGGAAAATAATGATATATTGAGTGAATTGCAAGCTGGTTTTAGGAAGCATTATTCTACTGTTGATAATATATTTAATTTGCACAGCATAGTAAACTTGAATAATATGAGTAATAAGAGAACATACGCATTCTTTGTTGACTTTTCGTGTGCTTTTGATATGATACCCAGAAACAATCTATTTTATAAATTAAGCTGTCTTGGTATGTCGTCTAAAATAATAAGACTATTACAGCAATCTTATGAGTGCAATTTAAGCCAAATCTGGGTCGTCAATCATCTTTCAAATTCGTTTGCTGTGGAACTTGGTGTAAAACAAGGATGCATTTTAAGTCCTCTGTTGTTTTCACTCTACATTAATGATCTTGTCGATGAACTGCCAGGTGGTGTAAATGTTGCGGACAGAACTATTAAATTACTACTTTATGCTGACGATATTGTTATTCTATCAGATTCTGCGGCTGACTTACAGCTCATGATCAACGCCTTGTATGAATACTGTACTAAATGGTGCCTTAAAGTAAATCTGGAGAAATCTAAAATTCTAGTATTTCGTTCAGGCACTCGAATCTCTTCAAATCTGAACTGGCAATACGGTGCTGAAAATATAGAAATTGTGAATAGTTACAAATATCTTGGCGTAACAATGACATACAACCTGTCGTTCAAAAAACATTTAAACAACAAATTAACTGCGGCGAAGATGGCAATTAACTCCGCTTGGTCCAAATACTGTACAAACCCACAAATTTCAATAAAAAATAAGCTTAAAATATTCAATGCAGCCAGTAGCTCAATTATGCTGTATGCGGCACAAGTATGGGGCTATGAAAAACACGACACTGTAGAGAAACTGTTTCGATTTTTTATTAAAAAAATTTTGTATCTTCCCCAAACAACACCCAGTTACGTACTGCATTTGGAAACACAACTGGATTCGCTTTATGTTACGACGCTAAAACTGCACTTTAATTATATAAACAAAGTTTTGAATTTAAGCCAACAACGATTGCCCCGTATTTTAGTCGAAAGTATTATAAATCAGAATGTGTTTTGGGCTAAAGAATGGTGTAATCTCTGCCGTACTCTTCAGTTCTCTCCAACTTATCCTGACATACCATTATGTACATACTGGAAACCTATTCTTAAATTACTGCAAACAAACGAGAGAGAAAATTACGTTACAAGTGCGATCACTTCTCAACATGATGACCTTTATTGTCGACTAAATTATGATGTAGTGCCTACTCTAAAATCAAATTGTTCGCCTTATAGCACTAGTCTTATAATAAAAGCTAGAAGTGGTTTGCTGAATTTAAATGCTAGAAGCTTTAGAAATGACATAAACACAACATGTACATTATGCAACCTCGGTGTACCTGAAAATACTCTTCATTTTATTGGAGTTTGCCCAATATTTAATAATTATAGAAGGCAATTATTTGGAAAAACGCAACTTAACGTTGACGAAGTGATTAATGTCTTGAATGGCTTTAATTATATTGCATTAAGCAAATACATCCAGTTATGTTTGAAATACAGAAATTTGTTAATTAATGAATATATGTTTTGATTATTTGTTAACTAATTCTTTATTGCATAAACACTTGTAAATATCAACTAATTGTTTTATAAACTTAATGATACACCGCCAATCAGGCTTACAACAAAAATGTTCGGCCTTATATAGATAAATATTGTAAACGAATTTTTTATAATTTAAACATATTTTTTAAAGATATTTGTGTACAATTTATCTATTAATAAATAATAAAATAATAATAATAATAATAGTTTAGTGTACTTTAGTATATTTTAGTATATTTTAGTGTATTATAGTATATTGTTTTTTTGTTTTTTTTTTCAATAATTATTTATTGTATCTTCAAGAAACTGAACTAGCAATAAGTTTTAAAATCTTAAATTCTAAAAAAAAGTTACATTAGTCCCGACCATGTCAGAACTAACCTTTTGGGTAAAAAAAAAAATTGACATTAAAAAAAAAACAAAACAAATATGTCTAAGATATGTCATCTGTAGCATTGAGGATTAAAGCTGCGGTATCCTTCTTTTTTAATCGGCTATGTCCACTATAATTCAAGATATTGCGAGCAAGGGGGTTAGGATGGTCTTCAAGCTTCATTAAGTATTTGCCTGCGTATTTGATGATTTCTGTAGTCACCAGCGGTATGTCTAAATCACGATGTATGTTTAAATTTCTGATGTACCATGGAGCGGAAGTTATCAACCGTAAAATTTTATTTTGCATACGTTGGATTCTATCCACATTTGAAGCTGAGGCAGTGCCCCAAAGTTGGATTCCATAAGACCATATTGGTTTCAGAATACTCTTGTAAATTAGAAGTTTGCAATCTAGGCCAAGTCTCGAGTTCCTGCCAATGAGCCAGTGTAATTGTGTTAGCTTAAGTTTCATTTGTGATAGCTTTGAGTCAATATGATGTTTCCATGTAAGACGACGATCAAGATATATACCAAGATATCTCACATAATTATGGTGAGGAACAATGTGATTATTGATTCGAACGGGTGAACAATTATCTCTTCGCAGGGTGAAAGTCACATGAATGCACTTTTGAACGTTCACTTTAATTCTCCATAATTTTAACCACAACTCCAACTGAGTTATATGTTGCTGAAGACTTATTGAGGCTTGATAGGAGTTTTCGTGCGAACTTAGACATGCTGTATCATCAGCAAACGTGGAAGTGTGGACAGTTTCACTTACAGGCATATCGCAGGTATATATCAAATATAAAACTGGTCCAAGAATGCTACCTTGTGGTACACCTGAGGAAATTGGTTTGGATACACTTACGAAGTCTCCTTCAACAATAGCAAATTTTCGTCCAATTATGTAGCTTTTCAGTAGGTTGCTCATATTACAAGGCAAGTGAGCGGTCAGTTTTAGAAATAGACCTTCATGCCAAACTTTGTCAAAAGCCTGGGAAACATCAATAAAAATAGCTGAACAATACTTCTTCTCTTCAAAAGTCCTTCTTATCACCTGAACCAATCTATGGGTTTGCTCAATTGTGCTATGTCTACTTCTAAAACCAAATTGATGGTTTGGGATACACCCACTATCCCTTAGCATTGGAGACAATTTATCCATAAGCAACTTTTCGAAAACCTTTGAAATAGTTGGTAATAGACTTATGGGCCTATATGACTCAGTTTTGGTTAGGTCTTTACCCGGTTTTGGAATCATTTTAACTTTAGAAATCTTCCAGTGGTCAGGATAGTATTCAAGCCGTAAAATGGCATTAAAAATGAATAGCATGATTCTGACTGCAATATTAGGGAGCTCCTTCAACATTTTGTTACTTATGCCGTCCATACCAGGAGCTTTTTTCGGATTTACTTCAGAAATTAGCCTTTGTACCTCACGCAACTACGCTCGGCAAACTAACATCATCAGTACATATGTGTGGGGTGAATACATCTTCCAAGTAATCGGCAAAAAAGTCACCTTTTTCAGCGTCCCTTCTTGCCCAATCTCCACTAATATTACGTAGGGGTGGCTTGTACTCAACCTGGCCTTTTAAGGTTTTTTGTAGCACGCCATTAAGAATAATTGGAGTTTGGTGTAGCATCGAGGCCCTCCAGATATTTCTCAAAATATGCAGTTTTTTCATATGCTAGTAAGTCTCTAAGCCGCTTTGTGCATTCTCTAAGTCTCTGCCTCTGCAGGGGCGATCTGTGTTGTTGCCAATCTCTCCTAGCTCTTCGTTTTTCCGCTACGAGACGTTCGATGTCTGAAGAATAGATGTGACCTAAAGCAGTCTGCGGATGTTTAGTTGTTGCAAGCTGTGCTGCTTGTTTAATATTTTCACTAAAAGTTGCAAGGCTACACTCCACATCCTCCTTTGTTTCTAGCAAAATATTCTCCGAACAATGGGTGCTAAGATATTTTTTAAAACTCAACCAGTTGATGCGACTGATCATATTTGTATCAGGAAAAAACAAATGTCTTCTAAGCGGGCTGCAAATAGTTATAATGGTTGGAGAATGATCCGATGATAAATCCATGGAAGATTCTACAGTGACTAAATTTCTTGAAATATTTTTTGTGACAGCAAAATCTATTACATCCGGAATTTTTTGTCTGTCGGTAGGCCAGTATGTAGGCTGACCACTCGAAGCAACATCTAAATCATTACTGCTAATAGCGTTGTACAATGCTCGGCCCCTAGGTGTAATTAAGCGCGAACCCCAGTAATTGTGTTTCGCATTATAATCGCCAGCTGCCAGAAAACGTGGTCCAAGACCTTTAAAGAATTTTTCATACTGCTCCTCGGTTATTGAAAACCTGGGAGGAGAGTAGACTGATGATATTACTATATCATTAAAAAGATTTTCAACACAAATAGTTGTGGCTTGCAAATAGTCTTCTTGCTTGCTGTCTAAAAAATGGTGTTTCAGTCTAGACTTTATTAAAATTGCTGAGCCGCCGCATTCTCTTCCTCTTAGATCCTTTGTATCATAAAATGTGAATCCATTAATTTTAAAAATACCTCTTGTGGTCAAATGCGTTTCAGAGACCAGCATGATGTCAATGTTATTTTCCGTGAGGAAGTATTCGAGTTCGTTTTTATGTTGGCGAATGCCATTTGCATTCCAGAAACATATTTTCAACGAATTCATTTTCTATTTACGATTGCCTGAAGCAAAGTAGTCTGCATTTGCAGCATTTGTTGCATCATGCTAGTCATACTAGTTGTGAAATTGTTTATTGTCTGCACAAGGTTGTCAATAGTAGCTGCAAGACGAGTAAAATTGAAGCTTGGGTTAGCGTCTGCATTGGTATTTGCCGATGGAACATTTTTTGGTGGAACAGTGTTGATTTTTACGGCGTCGGCATACGATACATGAGTATTGATTGGTCGGACCATTTGGAGATACGAAGTAGATAAAATATGCTGTTTTTGGGCCGATGTAACTTTAGGTGCCGGTGTTGCACCCTGTCTTATGAAAGAATAAACGGGGCAACCTCTGTAGTTTGCAGTGTGATTACCGCCACAATTACTACATTTTTTAAGGTTTGTTTCCCCTTTAGGTTTATTGCAACTAGCAGTAGCATGCAATTCTCCGCATATAACGCAAACAGATGGAAGTTTGCAGTATGATTTTGTGTGCCCAAACTCTTGACAGTTGTGACACTGCACGGGCCCTGAACGTTTGCGTGGTTCTTCTACCGTGATTTTCCTATGCAGAAGATATTGCAAGTTGTAAATTGGGTGCGTTTCATTTTTCTTCAGTTTTACGTCGTTGGGCTCCAATTCTACTCGGAACAGAGGTTGTGGTATTTTCTCCCAATTAATTATGTTTACGACATTTTTAATTTTAAAACCTTGATCAATGAGGGCACCTTTGATTTCGTTTGGTTCAACACTTGGATCTACGCCCTTTACTACAACTTGCAAACCTTTTGCACTTTTAAGCTGATATGTGTAAAAGCTTAATTTACTCTTTTCAAGTTCATTAACCACTTTACGGAAATTCGCCTCTTCGTGAACCTGTATTTTGGTTTCATCAATTTTGCCACGTTTTATTGGCATGACATAAAACGTTTTATCACCAATAGTCGAAATTAATTTCTTAACAAGGGCGTTTGAATTTTTTTCCCTCAAATAGATCGGTGGAGGTTTAGAGGATTTGGTTGTGCAGACAGATTTCTCGTTGTCTTCTTGTAACAAAGAAAATCGATTTTGAGAAATTACTGAGGCGGCGTCACTATTTCTCGATAACTTTCGAACTGATGCGATCTGGGACGATTTGGGACTTCGCCCACGTTTGGTAACCATTAGGTATCTGTCCATTCCCACTTGGATCTTAGGTTTTTCGATGTCGATAGCAGTTGTAGCAGCTTCGTTAACTGAAGAGTAGGAACTTGACGCGGATGAAGTTGCCGATTTGAGTGGCACTGGAACCGATAATAATTCACTGGTTTGCGGTAGCGAACTTGTACGAACGCGAAAGCGTTGCTTTGCTGTTAGATACAGACTATCATCAATTTTTCTCGTTGTGTTTTTCTCGTTTACGTCTTCAGCGCTAAGGGTTAAATAAGCATTTCTGCCGTTAGTGCTTACTTGACAGTTTTTTGCTTTTGAGGTACTCATAAGAGTATCTCCCAGCTTTCCTTGTTTATTTTAATGTTTTTGTTTAACAATTTTTTTAGTACAAAAAAAATTTTTTTTTCTCTGTTTTTTTTTTTGGCTGCTTTTATTTTAAATTTCACATCTATTTTGGCCTTTATGGCCGGAAATACCGAAATTTTATGTTAACACAATGTCTTCAAAAAATCTATATCAGCCGCACTCGTCTCAACACAATTGGTCCACATTCACGAGTAAACACCAGCTTTATGCTTTGGTCGCCCAGAACACACCGCCGTCAACAAAAAGCACGGCGCAGAAGTCAGGGATTATATATTACAAATTATTTTTTTTAATCTGCTGTTTTCTAAGCGATGCGCGGACCGATCGCGACGGTATATATACCGATGTGAACGCTAGATCGTCTGCTCTCTCCTAATGCCAAAATCTTGTCACTAGGGCAAAAGTAAGTGTCATTAATCGCACTAAAAAAAACACTGTTAAAAAAACCGCACAACAGTGTGTATATCAATACGGCAGTAAAGAAAAAATTTAAAACCCTGATAATTCAGTCAATACCGCACCGATTTCAATAAATTGTATATTCACTTAATCGGCACAATTTGCCGATTCACAAAAAAAATTCGCACAAAATCAGTAGTATTCTTCACCACCAATATTATTACAACGAGAACTGAACAGCGTTGCTCATATATTGTATTATATGTATTTTAGTATATTCTAGTGTATTTTAGTATATTTTTGTATATTTTAGTATATATTAGTGTATTTTAGTATATTTTAGTGTATTTTTGTATATTTTAGTATATTTTAGCCTATTCTGTAGTGTATTTTAGTATATTTTAGTGTATTTTATTATATTTTAGTGTATTCTAGTATATTTTAGTGTATTTTAGTATATTTTAGTGTATTTTAGTATATTTTAGTGTATTATAGTATTTTTTAGTGTTTTTTAGTATATTTGAGTGTATCTTAATATATTTTATTGTATTTCAGTATATTTTAGCGTATTTTAGTATATTTTAGTGTATTTTGGTATATTTTAGTGTATTCTAGTATATTTTAGTGTATTTTAGTATATTTTAGTGTAGTTTAGTAAATTTTAGTGTATTTTTGTATATTTTAGTATATTTTAGCCTATTCTAGTATATTTTAGTGTATTTTAGTATATATTAGTGTATTTGATTATATTTTAGTGTATTCTAGTATATTTTAGTGTATTTTAGTATATTTTAGTGTATTTTAGTATATTTTAGTGTATTTTAGTATATTTTAGTGTATTCTAGTATATTTTAGTGTATTTTATTATATTTTAGTGTAGTTTAGTAAATTTTAGTGTATTTTTGTATATTTTAGTATATTTTAGCCTATTGTAGTATATTTTAGTGTATTTTAGTATATTTTAGTGTATTTTAGTATATTTTATTGTATTCTAGTATATTTTAGTGTACTTTAGTATATTTTAGTATATTTTAGTCTATTCTAGTATATCTTAGTTTATTCTAGTATATTTTAGTGGATTTTAGTATATTTTAGTGTATTTTAGTATATTTTAGTGTATTCTAGTATATTTTAGTGTATTTTAGTATATTTTAGTGTAGTTTAGTAAATTTTAGTGTATTTTTGTATATTTTAGTATATTTTAGCCTATTCTAGTATATTTTTAGTGTATTTTAGTATATTTTAGTGTATTTTAGTATATTTTAGTGTATTCTAGTATATGTTAGTGTAGTTTAGTATATTTTAGTGAATTTTAGTATATTTTAGTCTATTCTAGTATATTTTAGTATATTTTAGCATATTTTAGTGTATTTTAGTATATTTTATTGTATTTTAGTATATTTTGGTGTACTTTAGTATATTTTAGTCTATTCTAGTATATTTTAGTGTATTCTAGTATATTTTAGTGCATTTTAGTATATTTTAGTGTATTCTAGTATATTTTAGTGTATTTTAGTATATTTTAGTGTATTTTAGTATATTTTAGTGCATTTTAGTATATTTTAGTGTATTCTAGTATATTTTAGTGTATTTTAGTATATTTTAGTGTATTTTAGTATATTTTAGTGTATTTTAGTATGTTTTAGTGTATTTTAGTATATTTTATTGTATTTTAGTATATTATAGTGTATTTTAGTATATTTTAGTATATTTTAGTGTATTCTAATATATTTTATTGTAGTTTAGTATATTTTAGTTTATTTAGTATATTTTAGTGTATTCTAGTATATTTTAGTGTATTTTAGTATATTTTAGTGTATTTTAGTATTTTTTAGTGTATTATAGTATTTTTTAGTGTTTTTTAGTATATTTGAGTGTATCTTAATATATTTTTATGTATTTTAGTATATTTTAGCGTATTTTAGTATATTTTAGTGTATTTTGGTGTATTTTAGTGTATTCTAGTATATTTTAGTGTATTTTAGTATATTTTAGTGTATTTTATTATATTTAAGTGTTTTCTAGTATATTTTAGTGTATTTTAGTATATTTTATTGTATTTTAGTATATTTTAGTGTATTCTAGTACATTTTAGTGTATTCTAGTATATTTTAGTGTATTTTGGTATATTTTAGTGTAGTTTAGTAAGTTTTAGTGTATTTTAGTATATTTTATTGTATTTTAGTATATTTTAGTGTATTTTAGTATATTTTAGTGTATTTTAGTATATATTAGTGTATATTTTAGTGTATTTTAGTAATTTTAGTGTATTTTAGTATATTTTATTGTATTTTAGTATATTTTAGTAGTGTA